>JACTAT010000217.1:401481-435085 GCA_014526335.1 Chrysaora quinquecirrha
GTGAATTTCTCAATGCTCTCAATGCCATAAGATTTTTCCTCTCCTTGCCCTCCCGTTAAATTTTGAATAAAGACATTTGGTTACTTTTTCCTTCATGACTCTGCTACATTTTCTTCCTGCCTTTTACCATCTGTTTTCGCTCTGGGTGAGTATGAAGAATCAAGAGCATAAAGAAAAACAGCTGGAAGTTCAGCACGACAACTGCTTTAATCTCTTTGTTTCCGCATTATTAAAAAAAATTGTCTTTGTGCATATAATAGTCAAAGCAAATCCTAAATTCTTTCTTTAAAAATTTAGCAAAATGCTGGAAAAGGGAAGCATTTGAGCATTTGACATAAGAGATGAAGGCTAGAATACCTGTCTGCTGCTTGACGGTTGTTGCTAACTGTGTTCCACCTATTAGATCATGAAAACGTATAATCAATCATTTATGACAAAAATATCAACATAAGCACTAAGCGAAACAAAAAGTAAGCGCGCAAAAGTACTGAGACCACTTGCTTTAGACCTAGATGACCTTGAGCATGAACGGAAATTTGCGACTGCTTTATCGGACATTTAGATTTTTGTTTCTATGGTTTTAATTGTGTAAAAGTCTTTTTAAGTCTAAAAATCACCAGCACAAACTCACAAGGCTTTTTGAATTAATTAAATAAAAAAAAGTCCAGCGTCAAAAGTCCAATTTAAAGTTTCAATTTAATTTCAAGTTAACAGTTAAAGGGCCTCTAAACTCAAGAATTTTTTGTTCTGATTTTTATGTTAAATAGTGGTTGTTGATAAGTTTAACACCATGGGGAATTTTATTCATTTGCCCGTTACAGGCCCTCAAGTTGGAACTCACTGAAAATAAACGAAAAAGGATTTCACAGGTAAAGTACGTGTGACGTAGCAGGGTAGCATTGTGTCGTCACAAGGTCCTGTAGTTCTGTTTGAAAAGAGCAGAGGAGATTCGATCGGATTTATACTTATCTGTGCGGCATGATCAAAAAACCAGACCAAGGACCTAATGACCCTTAGATCTCCAATTTTTTGCTTGTCTCAAAAATGCTTCAGTGTAGACGAAACACAGAATATAAATTGACATCTTTTGCAGATTGAGATGAACATTTTCGAAGTCCGCAACAGGAAAGTATTGCACCTAGGATTTCTGTGATAGATATTTCAGACATGCCTTAATAATTGTTAAAAAAAAAACTAGATCGTTACTTTCTTTTATCTCTTGGCCCTGAAACTGTATATGTTGTGTAATATATTGCGGGGAGGGAGGGATGTTTTCCCTTTGAAAGTGGTGAGGTGGAGAAACTGTGACGTCACATCCCACAAAAGTGTGGGTTTTGCACAGAGTTGTGCAAAAGCAAATTGTGCATGAATTGAATCCAGTCGACCGTGGAGAGACGCATTGCAAACCATCAACAAATCTTCCGTCTGTGTCAAAATGTCGGATTCTTACAATAATTCAGAACAGAGAGATTCAGGAAACTAGCTGCCTGTGAAGGTGACTTAAAGCAGTCATGTAAAATAATAAACCTCCTGTTGAATAAAAGATGTAAAGCTACCAATATCGGTTCGCTAAAAGTGAACGAACAGGAGATAAATACTGATCGTGATATCGCTAACTCAATGAATAATTATTTTTGCAGTATGGGGAAGAATCCCAGTGACAAGATTCCCGCCCAGTCCAATCCACTTCTGTTCCACCAGTACAATTTGACAAATCGTTGCAATGGAAGAGAACCATTCAGATTTGTTCCCATCGACAAAAGGACAATCGAAAAGGCCTTAAATAAGACCAAGACATCCCATTGCTCTGGTGTGGGTAACATTGCCAGCTATTTCTTAAAAATAGCCTTTCTTGTTATCTCTGTTTCACTCTGTGATATTTTGTCTATCTTAACCTATCCTTATCTTAGGTAGTTTTCCCTGACAGCTGGAAAGTTGCTAGAGTATCTCCCATGTTTAAGGAGGGCCCATTTGCTGAAATATCAAACCACAGGCCAAGTCTGTTCTACCTGCTCTTTCTAGATTATTTGAAAAACTTGTGTACGACCAATTATATTGGTATCTGGACGCAATCAAGCTCATGTGCTAATATCAGTCCGGTTTTCGCTCTTTACACTCTGTTGTCACATGTCTTTTAAAATGCACGAATGACTGGTACGTTAATATCGACAAACGGAAGTTTACAGGTATGATTTTTATTGACCTAAAGAAGACCTTTAATACCGTTGATTGTGGTATTCTTCTTGATAAGATGAAACTCTATGGTATAAGTGGCTAGGAACATGATTGGTTCCGGTTGTATTTGAATAATGGAAAGCTGTTTTGCAAAGTAAATTGTGTTTCTTCTGATATCAAAGATATAGATATCGGAGTTCCACAAGGGTCTTGTTGTTTGGGACCACCTCTTTTTCTGTTGTACATAAATGATCTTCCTTTCGCACTAAACAAAGCGGAAGCAAACATGTATGCCGATGCTACCATGATTTTATATAAGTCCAAAAATCTGGAAGAACAGGACATAGTGGTAAACGCTGAACTTGTTCTTGTCGAAAAATCGCTTCAAGGTATTATAAGCTTTCCTTGAATGTTGTCAAAACACAGGCTATGATAAATGGCTTTATTACCTGTGTTCAGAGTCAGTGGAACAGATATTGATCTAGTGAACAAAGCAAAATACCTCGGTATCCTAATAGATAATAACCTAACGTGGAAGTACCCAATAGAGGGTATAAAACGGAAAGTTTCTCGTGATATAGGCCTTTTGAAATACTGTAAAAATTTTGTTTCACTGGGGACTTTGAAAGACATTTATAGGAGTATTGTAAAGGCACATCTAAACTATTGCTGTTCTCTTTTGGGCTGAAGTGGTGTTATGAAAATAGTCTCTTCAAAAATTACAAAGTCGGGCTTCTCAAACCTTAACGGGTAGTCCGTATGATGCGCCTTCTTTGCCGATACGCAAAGAGCTTGGCTGGTTATCGATCAAAGAAATGATTTTAAAAGAGACATCAACTATGACGTGCAAATCTTTGAACGATCTAGCATCACAGTATCGTAGCCCTCTTTTCGTTAGACTTTCGGATTTCCACCCACGTGAGCTACGAAACACCAAAAATGACCTTTTAGTACCATTGACGCGAACAATCTCCTACCGTGATACAAAAGTGTGGAACAGCTTTCATATTAATGTTAAAGAGGCCCACTCGATATACTCCTTTAAATCAAGGTTGAGACAGCTGGAGTACGAAAAATTTTTCTTGAATTTTGTACCCGGTATAAATATGTTTAAAAAATATAAATAAATATGATGTGTTGTTTTAACCTGTCTCCTAATCTCTGGGAAGAGCGACATACTTAACTGGCATCACACCGACACGAGAATTCATAACCGTAGTCCTTTTGAATGGATGGTAGTACTTTCCGAGTGCACAAAAGTAAACGAGGGTTGGCAGTAGCTAAACACTTTGACTCAGACTAACACTAAGATTAATTTTCAGGTTGAGATTAACAGCTAGTGTAGCCAATTAAATGCAAAGTGTATTTAAAGAGAATCGACATTGGTATATTGGGCATTTTAAAAATAGCCTATTGAATTGCTTTGAACTAAGAATACAATTTTTCACCGTCATTATCTTCTACTCCGCACAAAAGAGTTAGTGCATTGTTCATTAGCGAAGGACAAGACGTTATCTGAGATAAAAACAGATTGAGTATATGCCACATTTATATAGGTTTTGATTCACTTTAAGGATGAGGTTGGATGGGTTTTTGTCATTTTTGGTAAAGTCAATTCAAAGAGCACTAGGATATCATTGATGTCTCCAAACCACAATCCTACAACGGATTACAGTACAGTTTTCGAATGTATAATCAAATCTTAAGAGTTGTAAAAAGCTTCCATTATGAACATACACATAACTGTAATGCCGGAGAAGCAGTCTTGATCCATACTGGAGATTTTCATTGTTTCATGGAACATTTCAGCGTGATAGGAAAGGTTATTCGAGGAAGCGGGTTCGTAGAGGCAGTATACCAAGGGGGGGGACTCTTGTTTTATCTGCAAAACATAACAACCGTAGTTGGTTAGTAAATACAGCCTTTGGAGAGGCTGTTGAAAGTTACGACAATAAGAAAAAACATTGTTGTCAAGGTAGTTATGGGAACACAGAGCACTAGCTCCATCTTTCAGTTAACACCAACGATTTTGCTTGAGACTCCACTGCTATGAAGAAATAGCTTCATTATGCTTTATCAGCTTCTATAGTCTTATGCTGCGAAACCTAAATTCAACACAGCCGGGTGCAAAAAAACCTCGAGGAATATGGCCTCTCAGATTGCAGAAACCAATTGAACATCAGTCGACAATTGATGGGGTTGGAGAGCAGTCTATAATGGAAAGACACGGGTATATGTGCTACACCCAGGATAATTAAAATGTGTACTTTTCTGTCGAGACTCTATCTCGACATTATCTAGCTCTAATGATTTATGTTCAGTACTAAATGCCGTTTTCATTCGTTTTATGTGGTAACAACACCTTCTAAACACATGATAGCTTATACGAAAAATGGGTGCTTAAGAGGCCCTTTCAGGCACGGTTTGTGGACTCGCTTTTAAGCCAACCAAACCTAGATATAACACCTGACAGACCAAGAAAGTGTCTTCGTCAATCCGAAAGTCGGAGCAAAATGTTGCGTGAAATAAATAAATGTGCTAAAAAATCACTTTTTTAATCCATTCAGTCAAGACATCGAGGAAGAAAGGTTATACAATCTTGCTTTGGTTGTCTGCTGCCTAATGAAATGGCAAACAATACTCCGCCAGTGGTCCAAAATGGAACAGAAATGCGTGGAAAGTTCTTTAATCAGCTGAATGACAAAAAGGTGGAAAAGACCTCTTTCTCAAACCAATCAACAGAGTTGCATGGAAGAGCTTTTATGACTCGAACAAGAAAGAAAAAGACGGTACCAAAGGACAGTCAAAAGAAATATCAATTCAGCGTGACCTCCTCGGTCTTCTTGAAGCAAATTCCAACAACAAAATACATAAATTAATATTGATAAAGCTTTATGTTTTCCCCTGGCATCAGTTCCTTTTTCGATGGCCACGAGCGACGGGTAAGAGAGCAGAGAGAAAAACAGCAAAGAGAAAACTGATGTCATTTGCATTATGCTCACTAACTGCAGAAGACACCCATCTACATGAAGCTGAGAATACATTGCAGGCTACGACGATTGATTTGATGGCCTTGATTCGTAGTATGGTTAAATTGTCGAATACGTTTCATGATCTTGCCATGCAGATTCTAGTTAATATCCAAAGGCGTTACACACTATCTACTTGACATGTGATACATATAGGAATTGCTGAATCAAGGACAGTGAAAGAGCTGGTGGAGGTACAAGCGAAAAATTTATCATTCGGATTCGCAATATTCGTTCACAATCTGATTTTAGGAGGTTTTGGGGAGCAGCGAAAACAAAGAGAGCTTGTTCGCAATCATTGAAGAAACACTGATTGATAACAGTCATCTCATTGGAGAGCATACTGTATATTTTGCAAGAGGAACTCAATGCATATAGATAGGGTCTACAATAATTGCGGAGTTTAGAAAGGACCATGAAGAAGTACACACGATTTACTTGTTAAAGCATGCCGCAACTTCAAGCATCTTTGTTGGAATTACACCAAGAGCAGCAGTGCATTCCTTAATGTTTTTGCAAAACTAGGTTGCTAAAATGAGACACGACTGGATGTCTTTGTCTAAAGCTAAAAAATATGTTGGTCTTCTTTATGGCCTTAAAAAAGGCCAAAGTGTTAATGAAGGACATTCTGTAGTTTTCCTTCACAGACCTTTCTGTTTACTAACACACACAAGCATCCTACAGAAAAATGTACGAAAAGCAAACTAGCTACATTGCCAGGATTTGGAGAAAGACGGGAAATGCGATGATGCTTTAGAAGACCCAGCAAGTCGTGGATGGTTGCCAAATTTAAAAACAGACTTGACAAATGAAGCATTTCCAGATGATGTTGCAGAGTTTTGATAAGTGGAGATCATGACATTGAAATAGCTGAAAGTGATGATGAGCATGACAATGCCCGCTAAATTCCCTCGCCAGGTGATACCTGGCTCACTCTCCGACCAGATTATTCTGTAAAGAAAGTCATTTTTGAATAAAACTTTCTAATATTGAATAAAGGGGTTTAACAATGTCCTTTCCTGTTCACTGGTGCACAGGCACGTTCAATTGCAATTTACATGTCCATGGCTATTGAAAAGCATGTGTAAAATTTATACAAATATAATAATTCTATTCCGTAGCAACAGAGCAGCCAAACTCATTTTATAATTGCTGCAAAATTAAGGTAGATACAGTAATATAAACTTACTATTAGCTTCCGGCCTTAGGTTTGGCATTATTCCAATCATTCTAAGCTGCTGCTGGGCTGAAAGCGATGAGGCTCCAGGAGCAACTGTATGGGCTGCCATAGTGCTTAATGTTGGCCGCACTGGTGTCTGAGGTCTTGCTGCGACTTGCTGCTTGCCTGACATGGCATGTAAATTTGGGTTCTTTGCAGCACTTTCATTTTGTGCGGAAACAATTGGAAGGGAACTCGCACTAAGGCTGGAAACAGAACCAACTAAATGTAAGGCTTGTTGACTCAAAACCTGGGCATTCATAGTTGACTGGCTTGACAAAGTTGAGGAGTTTTGCAGCTGATGAATAATATTTGCTTGTTGCCCTTTAATGAGTTGTTGCGAATTTGGAACTGACGTAATTCCAATTGCCTGAGCAGAAGAAATTGGTAACGTGGTACCAGTTGCAATAGACACTTCTGTTGGTGCTTGCTGGCTTGCCATTGAAGAGGCTTGTAATAACTTTATTTGCTAGTAAAATACAACATACGGAATAGAATTTGAATTCATCTTAAAAAGCTTAATTTTACAAAATTAATTAACGGTAAGCTTCTGTTGAAATTAAATAATTAAGTGAAAACAAGAATAACATATAAATATATGCGGACAAGATGAAGAAAACGGAGTATAATGACCTACCACCGTTTTGGCCGATTTTATGTTGGTTAATAAAATTACGATTTTATGTTTGCTAATAAAATTAATGATATATGTTTATGGTTTCTTATGGTGTTGCTGGTTTATTTACCAATGTTCCCCTTGAAGAATCCATCGACCTAGCCATTCAGCATATTTGAGAGAGTAATACTAATAGTAAGGTAAGTAAGCCAGACCCTAAGGAAACTGTTCGTATTTGCCACAGCCCAGACCCATTCTTGCATTTACAAGCATTGGCATAGTTCAAGCTCGTGCTAAGATTCTTGTTCGGATAATTGTTTAACTATCTTAGAGACTGTTTCTTCATCTTACGAACTAAAACTTAAGGAAGCACTCCATATCCAGTTGGGGAATCCTTCCCTTAATAAAAATTTTTTAATTATAACTTAGCTTTGTCGGTCTAATTTAACTTGCTTATTTTTTGTTTTGTTTTTTATATTATTATTTTTTGAAATTTGATTAACCTGGAGATTTTGTACTCCATACTTTCTAAATGTAGTTTCCATTTTACATGTTCCACTCTGAATTCTTATTACTAACACTTGTATGTAACACATTTGTATTTCATGTTTTCCTTTATCCTCAAGAAAAATTTATATTGTTCTCTTCTCATCAAAAATACCGTAGAATATAATAAAAGTTATCAAACTGAGAACGTTAATTGATTCAATTATCATACAGTTTTACCTTGTCGTACTGCTGTTTAGCCTTAATGTAAAGTATCTTCAGATTTTCAAGTTCTTTTGCTTGATCCGGTGCAAAAGGTCCTGGCCCATAAGCCTGCGAATAAAAGCAATAATATTAAAATAAATAAGACATCAGAAGATCTCTGAAACGCTCATTCCAATATACGTTGTAAAGTAAGGTATAGTGGAACGGAGGAGGGATGGTATCAGTAGGCTGAAGGCTCTTACCGCACGTGTAGCCCTACCTTTTTTTCATGCTATGAGTATTTTGTTATGGGTATGGTTGTGGTCCAAATGGGATTCAGGGTGCAAATAGGGCTTTCTTTTTTGCATTTAGTAGATCATTTTGTCAAGATGGGGAATAACGAATGTCTCACTTAAATCTCTAAAATTTATGCTTTTTATGATTGAAGAATGAAAACATTAAGGAAGAAGTTTTGACAATATGAAAGAAAAGACATACCTAGGAATATTGTAAAAATCGAGACGAATGATTAAACATTTCACCGATAGAAAGAGAAGAACGTATTTGTACGTCCTGCTTCAATAAGGTCGAAAATGAAGTATACTTTCTAAATAGAGTTTCAATGACATTCAAACGTTGGAGCCAACATATGATATATGATATGATATATTTCATTTTTTGTTAGTTAAAACAGATAGTGATGTACACTAATTCATACTAACTTTAAGCAACCATAGGAATTGCATTAATTAAGTCATTTAGTGCAAAAGGAAAACTCGCATTTTAATTGCTAGGAACCAAGTTTTGATCAAATTTTTAAACTGTTTAGTGTTACTCGCCGTTTTGATTTCATTAGGAAGGCAATTCCATATTTTTGGCCCTTGATAACATAAGGACTTAATACCAAAGCCTGTGGTTCTAACTTTTGGTATTTCAAGAAGATTTGCGCTTCGTAGATTGTGGTCTAGGGTTTTAGGTAAAAAGTAGTTCTTCATGAAAACAGGATTAAGGTTGTTCATGGTTTTGAATATCTCTAAAGCAAGGAGCCTTATCGATTTAGTAAAGGAAAGTGAAAACAAATGTAATCTGTAGACAGTTTAGGTGGTGGGGAATATTTTGATGTAAAGAAGTTGGCGTTTAACACAAAATTCACCGAAATTCAGGCAAAACGAAACAATGTTGTATCAAGTCTATTCAGAAAAGCTTCACTCCTTGTTATTATTTATTATATACGTATAACGCTATCAAAATGTGGCGTTTTCCGAACAACACCAACAACCAAATATCCATATCGAAAATAGGACGTTTTAGGCAGAAAACAGCACAAGTAAGGTTGTATCATTCATGAGATAAATGCGATTGGGCCTCCTCTGGTAAGACTGGCGGCAAACTAAAGATAGGTGGCCGCTTGTTCTTGCCTCACATCTTCTGCATATTGTTTTTAGGTCTACAAATTGTCTTTCTGGTCTGTAAGTTGTTGTTTTTGGTCTGTAAATTGATCAAGTCGTTAATAAAACATGGTCGTACCTTTTCAAGCCAAGTCTTTTTCGAATGTATCTCAATTGACGAAGAGTTAAATCTCTTTGATGGTTATTATTAATCAAAGTACATATTTCTTTATTGCTTAGTGTTTTCAGATTTGAATAGTATGCTACCAGGTCTTCGGTTAATGCAATTTCAGCACGTTCTACTTGTAGAATTGTGTTCATTCTCCATATGTATAAGTCAAATGATAATAAAACAACGTGTAAACGTGTAAAGAAAATACTGACCAGAGATGTTTCTTCAAACAAACAAAATACAGACCAAGAGAGATCTCAAAACAAGCGGCCGCTTATCTACAACAGGCGGCCTCCTATCATTAAACAGGTGGCCGCCTACCATGATAAGTGGCCGCCAGTCTTACCGCCAGTCTTAGATAAGGACGAAGTTTTACAAATCAGCCACGGTAATTATCGCACAATGGTGAGACTTGAGACTTACTATTCGCGCAATCATCAAAAAAATTGAACACACTTTTCAGACAATGGATATACCTTTCCAAACGGTATATATTCTTCATGAACACTAGGATAGATTTTTCCACAAGTGGCATACCACAATAGATTGGATTCGAACCTGGACTGCCTGATCAGAGAGCCAACAACATTTCCACTGAGCTATAGAGCCCCGGGGGGGTACTTCCATTGTTCGTTATACTAGACGTGCCGCCCAAATGGGTAACTTTTTCAGCGCCAATTTCCCTACATATGGGTTGATTTTTCGTAAAGAATCTCTAGACATGGGTAGTGAAATATATAAAAAATTTTAGACATGTATTGTCTTGAACAGCCTGATAAAAAGTGCCTTTTAGTTTTCAGCGCAAATGACTTTTCGACGCATTTAGAGTTGCCTTAGGCGTTAAATTGGGTTCAAACATGTGAGATATTGGTACAAATGGGTAAAAAATTTCGTTGTTTTTTCTATACATGGGTACTATGAGAAACAGAATTTATTGGTAGACATGGGTGGGTTTGGAAAAACTGGGCGGCACGTCTAGTCATCTGAACAATGAAGTACCCCCCCCCCTGGGTATAGAGCTCAATGAAATCGCCCTAACTATCTGAGTCATACAGCCCAAGGCTCTCCTCCGTTTGACAGACTGTGCCTCTTCTTTTGAGGCTGGCCTACCAGCCTTAAAAAAGGCATTGTGATATGAAGTAGGTACCTATAAGGTACCTACTAGAGCGTGAGATGTGTCAGCGTTGTGGCATATATATATATATATTGGTGGTACGCAAAGAACAAAAATTAAGAATTGCATTCTCGTCTACTGGGATAGCGACTAAGTAGATAGGCCTATTTTACCTGTATTTGTCTTTGCAACTCATGTAAAGCTTCTACCATTGATCTCTTCTGCACGTTTGCAGAGGCGACAGTGCCTAAACCATGGTTACTCATACTGGAGCATGCGTCACTTCCTGTCGTAAAAGGAACTTCCTGTCTCTTCCATTTGCTCAAATGCAAAAACAAACTCAGTTGACGCGCTCCATTCCTCCATCAAATGGTCTTTCTTTTGTGTGTGGTGCTTTTAACTATTCGCCAAAACCTGGTCATTTGAACGAGGTGGATCAATTCAATTCAAGTGAGCAAAAAAAAAGTGAATAGGGAATGGCCAACGGGGAACGGAAAATTGACAATTTGAAATTGATTCTTTTTCTTCTAATGTATTCTGATGCGAGACCTGTCTTAGTATGATAAATCCTCCTTAATACTGTGAGATATTAAGAGGTGGAAAAACTTGATGAGACAAGAAACACCGGTTGATTGTTTTCCATTCAGGATGTTTTGATGAATAGAAATTGTTGCATCTTGTAGGCTTCTTATTTATAGCTTGATAGTGAAAATCAGAAAGAAAAATCACAAAACAATCAACAAAGTAAGTGGCTGCTTCCATTTCATCAAACTGTTTGAGGTCTTCTTCAAGAAAGGTTGTTGGTATTCCTCGAAGCATAATGTTCGGTGTTAGAACCGGCCTATCGAATTCTTTTTAGAGCTGATGTGGCTCTGAGCGCCGTAAAATGGGCGAGCAAGAAAATGGGCGACTTATGGTCCAGCCGTAAAATGGGCGACTTGTTATTATAGGATCCCTATAGGATATTATAGGATTTGTTTTTCAAGAAATAGTCGTAAACTGAATCGAAGAAACTTTTATGTGATGGTTCCGAGCAAAAGATTGATGACTTTGTAGAAAATTGACCTTTACTTTGGAGTTATATCTAGTTTTCGTTTTGTTTACATTTACATCTTTTTATGAAACAGGCCTAGCTATGCGTGCCTGAGCACCGTCTCTCCAGCCGACTCTCGAGACGAGAGCAGCTGCGACCCCGCGACTAGTCTGACCAGACACAGGCAGTAGAGTTGAGCAAGACGCAAGAGGTCACGATTGAGATTTTCAAATTGCAAATTTTTGAAAACATGTACAGTAAGTGTTCTTTATTTGCTTTACTGCCTTCAGCTGAAAATGTCAAGAGACGAGCAAACACACATTTGAAAGCAAAGGACTTGATAGCCCATCAATGTAACAACTCAAATGAATATGTGTACAAAAAGGCTTTGGCAGTCGCCCATTTTACGGGCAAAAGAGCCCACCCCTAAAACTCCTGAAAATGCCAAGGTTAAGGTTGAAAATGATTTTGAGATTTATATCATTTTAAGTCACCATTTTCATTTCTTTTGTATCAAAAACCGAAAATAGAATTCACGACCGAGAATAAACTATTTAGTAAAATATAAACACATGACCTGCAAAGATTGAAGATGATTTCAAGGATTGTAACGTCCCTGTATTGCGTTAAGGCTAATTTTGGTTCTATGTCGAAGAAAAAACAACACTCGCCTATTTTACGGTGACTCAAAGCAGTGGAAGATAGAAACCATTGCACTGCACTTGGAAATCTCAATCATGACCTCTTGCGTCTTGCTCAACTCTACTGCCTGTGTCTGGTCAGACTAGTCGCGGGGTCGCAGCTGCTCTCGTCTCGAGAGTCGGCTGGAGAGACGGTGCTTAGGCACGCTAGGCCTGTTTCATAAAAAGATGTAAACAAAACGAAAACTAGATATAACTCCAAAGTAAAGGTCAATTTTCTACAAAGTCATCAATCTTTTGCTCGGAACCATCACATAAAAGTTTCTTCGATTCAGTTTACGACTATTTCTTGAAAAACAAATCCTATAATATCCTATAGGGATCCTATAATAACAAGTCGCCCATTTTACGGCTGGACCATAAGTCGCCCATTTTCTTGCTCGCCCATTTTACGGCGCTCAGAGCCACATGGGTTGGATATCTGCGGCTCTTTTGCGCCCGTCTGATTAGAAGACTATTCTGTCTGATTTAAGTTTGAGTATATTTGACATGAGACTAGTAACAAGTTCAGTTTTGTTGATGTCGGCAAATTGGCTGTTGATGTTGTAGTAGTTTGCATATATCCGGATATATTAGCATATTTAGTTTACGCATTCTTAGCTAGCCATTTTAGGTAACATCCTGTTGCAGCACCAGCAAAGGCATCCCCGCATTTATGTCATCAAATTCATAAGTAGAATTATCAACCGTTGTCACACAGGCTTCTGAATTATAGACGTTATTGTGTATTTCAAGGTTGCTACAGAATTTACTACTCAAGCATGCATGCACTTTTACAAATAGACCATTTCAACTAAGGGCCTCGTTTGCAAAAAAATTAAAAATTAGGTCATAGAGAAATTTCGACTTCAGATTCGAATTCAGCACCTTCTTTTTAGTGTTAATGCAAACTTTTACGCTTCTAGTCCTTACGGTGCTGATTCCATAGCAATTGAAAGTTTGGAAAATTTATAAGGGATTTGACCGTGTAAAATAATTGAGGGTGTAAGATTTCACCCCCAGCGATTTTATACGATCAAATCCTTTGTAGAATTTCAAACTTTTAACACCTATAACATCAATACCATAAGGACTAGAAGAATAAAACGTTGCCTCAACAATAAAAAGAAGCTGCTGAATCTGAATCTGAAGTTGAAATTTCTCTACGACCTTGTTTACAATTTTTTTGAAAACGAGGCCCTTACTTGAACTGGTCTTTCTGAATAGTTCCTAGTTCACCAATAGCTTTTACTGTAACAAGGTCATTCAGCGAGATACACGGCTAGTATTATACGAACCATTGTCGTGTATCCGTCTACGTTTTCTAATTTCCAACTTCTTTGGAACTATAAATTCCTGTCGATTTCAAAGACCTTCTTTTGCGTCTGCATTTAAAAGATTTTGAAATTAGTTGTGCCATGTTGTCTTCCATTTAGTTAAAGTGTGGAATGATACAGGGGCGTGGTGGGAATTTAGATGGGCCGGGAAAATCCAGATTTTAGGGGCCCAGTAGGCTTACAATTTTTTTTAAGTAACACAATCAATGTTAACAAGTTTATAAGAAAAAATAGTAATCCTTGACGTTCAAATGAATAAACCATGCAAATGGCTCCTCGTCTGCGAATGGCTCTTCGCTCATTATTGTTCTATTTCTTAATATCCTTCTCCAAAGGTCCAACATTCCGTGGTAACAAAGGAGAGTGCGAGAGAAATATGCTGGAGAAGGACTTTGAGAAATAGACTTGGAGCAAGTCTATGGAGCCATAAAAGGGCAATAGAGCTCTATCTTTCAGGTTTATAATCTTACAATCACAATCTTATTTTATTGAACTTACAAATGAATTGTATACAAAGCTAGGTAGAAGTCGTCATTTGTCTACGAATCCAGCAGCCATGGAAGATGAAACATAACAAAATAGCAACAGAACAAAAAAGGGACGACGATCCAAATAGCATTGAAATTTGAAACAACGAAAATACTAAAGTGGGACATCCGATACTAAGGCTTCAATTACTTTTATCAATCTTGAGGCTGAGATGAAATGAAAAAAGAAAAACGAGGCTAAACCTGGAGCCTAGCGCAAGAACTACCATCGAGAGGGGGAGTAGAGAGGGTAACTACGCCAGGGCTGGAACCCCACCTGAATGCTAACGGAGATCAGAAATATTTCAAAAATAAAAAAACTAGAATTAAGGGGCCCACCAGAGGAATTTAGAGGGGCCTACCGGGAAATTTCCCGAGTCCCGGTGGGCCACCACGCCCCTGGAATGATATAATAAGTGCATCATAATCTTTAGCTATCTTTTCTCTGTTTCTGTTTGAGAAAGAAGCATCGCATATGTGTTAAATCTATTTTATGAATTCTTTGTTGAGACGTAAGCAGTGATGCTCCATTTTTTTGAATGCAAGTCACAATGTCAAGATGATAGATGTTGGTTTTCTGTTTGACTGGTAGCATCTTCGAAGTTTTCATCAATGTTTGGTTTACTGTCCTGAAACGTTAACGTAATGATGACCATACCCTAGCTCCGCTTATGTTTCGTTTCCGTTTTCGGAGATGTTTGTTTTTCAGTTAGTCTTGGAAACTTTAGGTCAATTTATATTAGGCTGAGCGAAGATAAAGAAGGCTGTGCGATCATAGCTAACGCCAGTCTTAGTGGTTCTTTACTCGTCCGACTGTTCAACGTCATTGTGAGCATCAATCTGTGGCATCTTGCTTGAATGGTTGGCTGATTACCATATTGTGGATTTCATCGGGACTTGCCAGTGATTATTCACAATAGATGCAAGCTTTTTTTTCCGAATGTGAGCCATTTCATGCCTCAAGTTTGCCTTAAGATTACATTGGAGCATGTGAAGAATGCATTTAGTTCTTTTCCTTTTTGTAGAAAATTAAGTACTATCATTTAAGACTCTTTGGTCCATGTCGTTATACATTGGTGGCAGGCGCGGTCTGGCCCGGGGCGCAAAGTGACGATCGCCAGCCGGGCGGGCCCTCTAATAGATGAACTTTACAGAAAAATTAACGGGCCCTTTCCTTGAAAGTTCGAGAAGATAATTTACACGCACCGAATTATTACAGTCATGAGTAGGGCTTCACAATGACCGGTATCTACAGTTTTCGTGAGCCAATTCAAAAAGCGGACGGATATTAAAATCGTTTTGCGCCGTGCGTCGTGCGAGGGCTGCAACCACACGCAAAATTATTCTCCTTATCATAGCAAACAAGATGGTTGAATCTTCACAAGAGCATTGCTGATCATTATACATACTGTATATGTTTGTACAGTTTTATTTTGAAATTCTAAGGTTTTTCCTTCTCTTCTGGGTTTACTATTTCTTTCATTCCAAATATGAGTTGCTCAAATTGCTAAAATAGCCGTTTTAAGGGTCTAGCAACCAAAATTTCTCCGCCTCCCAACCATGGTGGGCCGCAGATTTAGTTTTCCCACTTGAAGTTTGCAAGCGCTGAAACTCGAAAAAGCGAAACAAGTGCAAAAAAATGTTTCTCAAATAGAAATGCAAGCATAGTTCCGCACAGCACATCTATCAATTAATAACTAATATCGACTGAGCGTATTTAAGATGAATTCCTTATTAGGGTGTGGTTTAGGAACTTTATATGCCACACCCTGAACCGGGCCCTTTTGATTTGGCAGCCACCCTGCAATTGTGGTGCCAGACCGCCCCTGGTTGGTGGGGAGGACAGCTATGATCAATGTACCGGTGTACCGGCCTCTGCTTCTCTTGGGTCGCGTATACAAATATTTTTAGCTTTTTATATTGTAAAAAGCCAAGTTCTGGGACGGACCTAGAACCACTGTCTTCATAAGGACATGACCGCCCTGTTCTTTCCTTTTTCTTCTGTCCTAAAAATGATGAAATATCATATTTTTGCATCAGCTTCATTGTGAAGCAAGCAATGCAGCTCCTGATATCTGCGATTAAACTGATTAATTATCCAAATTTTAAATCTGTTTTGGTGTTGAAACCGATATGAGATTTGCTTCCAAACTGGGAATAAATGCAAAATAGACATAGAAAGTGCCCTGCTCCCAATAAAAATGTCTCTTTTGCACTCTCCCCGTTTTGGAAGCAAATCTCGCCTCGGTTTCGAGGTTTTGTAGCCCAAATGAGAATATTTATTTCCATTCGGGGGAAAAAACTTTGAGTTTGCTTCCAAAGAGATGAATATTCCTAGCTCGTAAAAATTCACTACTACGGTACCATTTTTTTTATGATTTGGGTCGAGTGGTATTTCAGTCCCACAAAAAAGCGTACGAGATTACAATAGAAACAAAAGGATTCTTACAAGATTCCTTACAAATGCCCCTTGACATCCTAGGCAATAAAATATATCCATAATGAGGCTTGGATAAAATATACCGGATTCCGGAATTCCGGCATTCCGGGAATTACAGATAAACTCTTGGGTTTCGATTTGGTCTTGGCCTGATGCCTGATGGTCCGATGGTCCGGATGTTGGGCGGACGAAGGCAAGGCAGCATGGCTGGTACTGCAAGGAGAAGATCAGATAAAGACTATAAAGTGTAAGTTTGCGAATTTCTTGGCAACCTTTTGCTTTCAGCATTTTAATGATTTAATTTCTTCATCCTCCTGTCTGATGTGTAGTGTCCGGACCTCGATTTTCGTTTGAATTTTTAAAATATCCTTGATAAATGATAGATTTTAGGACGGGTTTGGTATTCATTTAGGCCCTGCTGGTTTTTGAGTTCGTTCTAAACCAGGTAAATTGTATGTTCAGTTTCTGGTCCATGTGGCTGATGAACTAAGGTAAAGAAGACAAACTATGTCCTGCATATTTTCAGGAACTGCAAAATACCAGAATACTTTGAAACAGGGGCTTCCAAAAATTTTGCAAAATAATACCTAAAAGTCAAAGAAAAATAGGCAGCTAGCTAGACTGTAGCTACTGCTGCATGTACAGTGTAGCTACTGCTTTATGCAAGGGATGTGAATGGTTTGGTTATAAAAGGTCTTGTACACTTAGGGTACAAAAGTATTGCAACGCTTGACCTAAAATGGCGGCCAACATTACCCGTAGGCCCAACAACACAAAATTTACATAACAAAGCCATGATGGCTCAGGGGCTTCGGCCAACTTGATTTAGGCGGGAAAATGTTCACAATTTCATTGACTTTCAGTTAGAATAAAAGTTAAACGATTTATTTCGCATTTGCAATGAAAAATAGTCAAAAACCTTGAAGCATTGCCTTCCAAATTTTCTGGAAAATATTTCAAGGGTTGTCTTGAAAAACAGCGATGTATGAACCACTTATCTAGACTTTTGCTACAAAGTTTCGTGGTTTTTCGAGACAAAATAGTTCAAACTTGTAATTACCATTTAAATTTTCGCTCGAAGTGTATAGTTAGAGAAGATTTTGGGGTTGAAATATTGATAAAGATTTTAGGTGAGTAACTTTTGAAGTTGTTGTTTTGATGCAAAAATAAATTGTGCACTTGAAGGAGTCTTCAGAAATTCTAATGGACAATTTCATTCACATATTTCAAAACTGTGGTTATCCTAAAATATTGAAAATTTATTTTGAAGCAAATTCTTGGGTTTATAGAGAAGAATTTGCAAATTTACAAAAAGTACCCTTTTTGGGCCTAAACAAAAGTCACTCACCTGAAATTGTTGTCCCCCAAATAACGTCTGTTTTCTTTGTGAAAACTCCTTTTCTCAGTAAAAATTTTAACGTGGAACAAAATTTTCAGCTGTTTTGCTTTGAAAAACGAAAAAACTTTCAGTCAACGGTCAAAAAAGTAGTTATGTTTATTGCTTTTTATCAAGACAACTCTTGAAATATTTCGCTCAAAATCTGGAAGGCACTGCTTCAAAGTTTTTTATAATTTTCCACAAGAAGCAACAAATAAATCGTTTAACTTTTATTCTAAATGAAAGTCAATGAAATCGTGAACATTTTCCGCTTAAATCAAGTTGGTGAAGCCCCGAGCCGTCATGGCTTTGTTATGTAAATTTTGTGTTGTTGGGCCTACGGCTGATGTTGGCCGCCATTTTAGGTCAAGCGTTGCAATACTTTTGTACCCTAAGTGTATTCAGGTCTTATAAAAAATTTAGTGTAGACCTATCGATATAGAGTATACCTAGAAAAAATAAGATAATTTACATGTATGAGAATTGATTTTCTGTGTAATATTTGAATTATTGATAGGCCTATCTACTCATTTTTCTTCATCTCATCTCATCAAGTTCAAAGAAGTCAATCAAGTACAGTTTCACTTAAAAAGGTGAAAAAACACCAAATGAAACACAGTCTTATTACTGTGATGGTCAAAATAAACTTTGAGCCAGTCATCTTGTGTATCTAGTAATTTTGTGTTCATGCAGTTGTCTCACGGTTTCACATTTGACTTTCGGTGAAATCTTCACTGGTCTAAAGCTTCAAAACAGCAGTCAGGATTCTTCTATTTATCATGCAGGTACATTAATGAAACACAGTCTTAGTAATAGAAATAACTTGTCTTCAACCAAATGCAATTATCTGACATAAAAGACACAGAAAACTGCCTCTGCAAAGCTGCTGATCCACCATAAGAACCATAGAAATAAATCATTAACGTATGGTTTTGCTAGGAAGCAGGCGGAAGCTTGTAACCAATTGTCAACCCTGACATTTTTATTTTTTGAAAAATTGGTTTCTTCTGCTCTCATTTCTGTTTATGAGTCACCTTGCAGTGAATCAATGTTTCAATGAGTTGAATCAATAAATGCTTTAACAATATTTTTTTGCTGTCTAATGAACTGACCTGAGCTTGCAAAAGGATCCCAATTAAGCCCAAAAAATCATGCAACCCTTTCATTTTGCTTTATTTCTGACAACCAATCCTAAATTATTTTGCTATAACTTTTGGAAGCCACTGCTTCAAAGTTTTCTCAGTTTTTTCTGCATAACATAAAAATAATTGTTCACTTTGATTTTTATTAACAGTTCATAAAATGTTGATAACCTTTTCCCTCTAAATTTAATTTTTGTGAAGTTGATGTGCTGTCATACTTTTGTTATTCAAATTTTTGGAAAAGGCCTGTTGCAGGGGCTCCTGTTGGCCACCATTTTAAGTTGATCTGTGCCCTTATTTACAGCTTGCTCCCCAAACTCTGATTGACCATTCTTTTCACTTTTTTCTAATACATTTTGCCCAACTAGTTGTTGTTGTTTGGCCCAACCTTTCTAAATCTTTGGTATGGGTAACAAAAATAACAGAAAAAGGCTTTAAGACAAATCAAGACAACCTACAAGCTTCAACACGTTTCCACAGGTCAAACTATTTGATAAGCCTGGTCTTGAATATACAATTTAACATTCTTTGATTTTGACTTTCCTTACATTATGTCTTCTTTATTCTCCATTGTAGTAAAAATCTTGATGCTGTGTTATCAAAGATATCTTCTGGTTGCACAACCAGTAGCAGTGAAAGTAAAGTGATGGTGAGCAGATACATACACTAGGGGACAAAAGTATGGAAATGCCTGACTTAATATGGCGGCAAACAGTAGCCTAGTGCTGAACCCAGAAAAATTTACATTGAAAATGAGAGAATCTCACAATTGTGTGATAATCATACAAAATAAAAGATTTATGGATTATAGCGATTGAACAGACAGGGGTGCCAGAAGCACAGGGGCAGCAGAGGCAATTTGCCCCCTGCCCTCATGAAAATTGTGAAATTCTTTGATTTTCTTATTGCTTTGCCCTGAATTTGTTGCTTCTGCCATAATTTATTAAAGTTAAAACGACCAAAAAAGACCTGAAAAGACCTAAAACCAGCTGAAACGACCTGAAACAACCTGAAATGAGCTGTCAAAATTGGAATTGAGGCTGAAATGACCGGAAACGACCTTCTATCCTAGCAACAAAGTACAAAAGTCAAGTCCAAATACACAAAAGATTAGTCTGTCAATCTGAAAATTGGCATCTAACAAAGCGTGTTATCCTTTTTTGCTGCATGAGGAAAGAATAGTTTACATCAGATTGAAATCGGAGTGAAAAAAAACAACAATGTTTTAATAGTTTGGGTTGATTTTTTTTGGTGGTTTTCATCTGGTTATGGGTCGTTTTAGGTTGTCTTGTGTTATTTTGGGTGGTTCTGTGTTTCAGTAAGTCTGGCAGAAATAACCTTAACCAGATTCAAGCCACCAAAACCAAAACCAAAATTACGGTAAACCACCCAAAAAATTTACATTTCATTTATCTTTGGGAAGGGGTGCAGAAAAACTATTGTTTATTGGCCCTGTGGCCAACAATTTTTACTCTAGAAAAAGACGCACTGAATCAAGTCAATCAACAGCTATATGTATCATATCAATAGCAGGTATTAAACAACTAAATACAATTTTTTCTAAACTTCTGCATTTACAGAAGATTGGTGGACAAAAAGCCGATGAGGAAATGGAACACCATTGCTTCAGTGTTCCAAGGAGGTATTATTATTTGTCTTTTTTGAAACATTTTTATAGTGCATTTAGCAGTAGGACAAAGTAGAAATATGTTTTACCTAATCAGTGAATCTTGGCACAGCCAATCGTTTGCTCAAAGAACAAAAGAAAGGTTGGGAGAAAATTATCAGGATTGCTCAAAAGTCACTAGCATCTCACTTGCCCCTTGAAGCTGGGTAAAAAACAGCTTTCACTTGATCACTTGATAGTTTTTTTATGGAAGGGGAGCTATTTTCTGTTAGACAAGGGCCCTTTCTAACTTTCTGTCACTTTCCTTCTTGAAATATTACTGCAGATATGAGATATAAAATGATAAAGTTGGCTCTTTTCACTGGCTTAAGCTAAGAGCAACAAATGTAACAGCTGCAAAGGAAGCTACCTTCAAACTGACGTTAAATTTTCGAGATTGAATAAATTCAACAATTCAATAATCAACAATTTCAACTTACTATGCTCTTTGTTTCATCATCTTTATAACCAAAATATCACTAAAGGCAAAATATGCAACTGTGACGAAAACTGGCCAGAAACTTTGTGGTCTCATTTGGTTTCATTTCAATTCATTCATGTCAGGGGAAAATCAAATTCAGGGCTGGATAAAATGTTTTGTAGCGCCTAGCTACCCACCAGGGTTAGAAGGTCATTATCGACTAGAAACATAATAGTATGCCTAATGAAAATGTCTTTACCTACTCGAAATTGTAATTACCTACCTGGTATATCTTGAATAAAAGAGAAAAACAAAGAAGAATAAACAAAGAATTTGTATCAGGTGAAATTTTTTAATATTAAGTAAATGATGTTCCGAGCATGAACTCGTTATCAAGTGGTGAAATAACGGAGAATATGAGGATATATTAAAAGAATAGTGATTTGATTAAGGAAATAACATAATGCAAGATACAATGCCACATTACTTAAACATATGGAAAATGTTTATGCAGTCAATCATGATTCGGAGTTTTTAAATCATAAATTATTCTTTGTTAAGTTTTTCTTTTGAAATTTGATGGTATCTTGTGGTGCATTCAAAAAATTCCAAAAACATACATGTTGGCAGTCGAACGATGGGGCAGGTTGTAATGTTGTGAAATGTTGCTGTCAGAGTCGTTATGAGGTTCTTCTTTAAGGTGGAATTTGTTTGAACAAAGATGACAACATAAGTAAAGTCATTAGAAAAGTTATGATATCAAGACGTCATACGGCCCACTTTACGTCAGATGGAGATACGAGAAAATCTTTCGATCTTTATAATTCCTAAGACCCTCAAAAGTCACAACATCGTTACAAAAGTCAATCAAAAAGAAAGACTGGAACTCTGCTTTTGAATGGTATCCATGGTTGAACCAACAAACGAACAGACTTTGTTATCTTCTTAGGGGTTGATTATATGAGAGTTTTCAGCCCGGGCTGAAACTCAGCCCTCCTCTCCAGTCATATCTCTGAAAAATTTGTTTGCGATTACATGAGATAATTTCAGCACGGGCAGAGTTTTCAGCTCGTGCTGGAATTCAGCCCTCCTTCAGTTAGGCGGGCTAGGATTTCCAGTGTAATCGCATTTTTTTCCAGCTCGGGCTGAAAATTCTCTTTGCGCAAGCCCAGTTTGACTCTGGCTACAGTTTCGTGCCAAAACGTTTCAATTTTGGTGCCATTTGTCTTACGTATTCAATTTCAGCCCGGCTGGAAACGTTCATTTAATCGCATGCCAATTTTAACCCTCCTAACCGAGCTGAGTTTCCAGCCCGGGCTGAAAACTCTCATATAATCAGCCTCTTATTCAAGAATTAGATATTAACTCACTCTTCAAGATCCCATGCCACAGCATCCCATTGCGCTTAACCCTTTTCTTACTGGGGGAGTCGAAAGTTGAAATAGCATGGAAAAAATGACATGATTTATAACCCTGATGTTTCCTGAAAATTACAAAAACTTATCAGCACATCTTTTGACACTGTAATTGCTTGCATTGCTTACATCCTATCGCCATGGTAACCAAGTTTTGAAAGAGGTATGCCTATGCGACGATGGTCAGAAATTCACTTTAAAGTTGCATTCAAGTGTTCTCGAGATACAGTTGGAGGCTTTTAGCCCCCCAGTACTGACGAGTCAAAAAAGCCCAGTATGAATAAAGTAAACCGTTTACGTTCTTTGCTTCGTTAATACATCTCTTGTTGCATTCATTGGTAATAAAGAAGGGGACAAATTTGTTTTAATTGCTAAGACTTGAAGATTTATAAGCTAATACTATGTCAACATTTATTTTCAAGACGTATTTGTGATCTAAAAGCTGGGATCTTATAGTCAATATAATAAACAGTATTGACTATGATTCTTCGTATATGATTCACTTTGAGTTCAATTTCTGCACATTGAAATCAAAAGAAAACACTGCAATTCTCAGTGAGTTATCAGTATTGCTTATTTATTGCAGGTTGATAGTGAGAACTGGTCTCGAAAACAGTTTGTCATCACCTTACAATAGATCCTTTCAACGAGTGCAGTGAGTACCCTATTCTTACAGTCATTGTCCCCTTGATTTATCTTAAGCAACAAACTGGGCAAAATGTTTCTGCCGCTGTGCAAAGGGTACTTTGGCCTAGCAATTTGCTAGTAGCAAAACTTTCAGGTGAGCCTAATGGTGCCTGTTGCCCTTGAATATGAAGAAAGAGCCCAAAGCCTTCTCTACGGTCGACACGTGCGGTTTGAATTTCACGATTCTCGAAGTTATGCCCTATCTGGATTTAGATTCACAAATTTTTGTTCTGAAAATCAGGTCGAAATCAATGCTTTCTTTGTTTGGTAATGCAAATTTCCCCAAAACTTGTCCAAGCCATATCAAGATTTTTGCTTCAGAACAGAGTGGGAGTGAACATTTGAGTGTCCAGGGTCTGAGGAACATCTTGCTTATGGTCAGTAGTTCGGGAAAATTTGCGTTTGTTTGTTATTCTACTTTATTTTTCATCTAAATTTCCACTCCGTTTGTCGTCAAAATTTGGGACGTAACAGTTTAATAAGCAGATATTTACAGTTGGGTAGCAAGGAGCATTGTTCTTTGAAATTTGATACAATCAAGGGTATTTGGACAATTTGTCAAAGTATTTCAAAGATAACTATTACTTAGCAGGAAACTTCAGCCATATCATTATCTCAGCAAAAATAAAAATGTGAAAAACTTTGATATACAAAGTAAAGTAAAATGACAAACAAACGCAAATTTTCCCAAACTACTCATCTTACATGAAATGTCCCTGCACTTTGGCTAGTTTAGGAGGAATTTACATTTTTCCAAAACAAATATATTCTTGCGAAAACCTGATTCCTACCTCAGAATATAATGTTATTATGTGAACCTCAGGCAAAACCCTCGCAAATCAAGATCCAGAAAGAAAACACTTTTAAGATTCAAAGAATTCAAATTTCTGTCATCCACTCTTCGCATGTGCCGGTACTGGTACTGGAGAGGGCGAAAGCCTCTGCCATCAAATTCTAGGCCGTTAGCCGCTATCAGGCTAATTTGCTTTTTTTCTTGGCAAAGGTGTCTCTAGATGTACCCGAGACGTATTACACGGTCTCATGTTCCGCTAATAAAATCCAGACCAACGACCACAGCAATTCGCTACACATAGACTCGTATCCTTAGAAAGCTCAAATGGGGCCAATTTTAGATTGAAACTTGTATTACAAATTCGAATGTTTTGACCGAAAGTCGAATTCGCCATTTCTTTCTGCTGCTCACCGATTGGCCAGATGCCATTCTATCGTCTGATTTGACCAAAAATTTAATAGCCAGTGAAAATGCAGCAAATGATGCATTAATATTAATAATAATAACGTAATAATAACGAAAATCGAAACGAAAAATCTCAGAAATCCTTAGTTTTTTATTAATCGGGGTTTCTAACTTCAATTTCGCTCCAAAAAAGTGTCCCCGCAGCCTGGGTCGAGTGACGTAAAGTGTTTGTGTCGACGAGGAAGAGGAAAGGCGAGCATTACAACATGGAATATATTTTGACAACTAAATCGCACTGCAAGCCATAATTTTGTAATTTTTTGGAACAAAATTAAAAGCAGATGATCAAGAAGAACACTTTTGGATATTTATGAAGCCTGTAGCAGCCACAAGAAGCCGTTATTTCCGTAAACTTTAGTGAAGAAGCTGACAGCGCATGCAGAGTCAACTTGATAATGATTCGACTATGAATATGGAAGTATTCATTTGACATAAGAACTGGAAATCCTTTTTCTCAACTAAATCTACAAGTTTAATATGAATGAAGCATCCGTGTGTTTACATCTTGTCATGCGAAAAACGATCGATCGTGCATGGAAAAGTACTCCAAATGTTATCAATAAATATAGGTAATAAACTTTAATTGTAAGGAAGAAATTGTGTAAAAAGAATTTTTAGCAATATGTTACTCTTAAAAAACACCTTTATAGTCACATTTTTCACTCGTAAGATTTTTGGTCCATAACTTTGGTCCTATCCCTGCCAGATGTCTTTTTTGTTGAAGGTAGAGAAGTTCTATCTTCATTAAACGTTTCTTAGGTTTTTGAAGAGTTTTAGAAATATCATATTCTATAAATATTTGGAAACAATATTAAAGATGATATCTTGATTTGATTTGGCTTTCTAAAGGCGAGTTTCTTCGGCTTGAGTTATTTATGGGTTTTTTGTAAGAGGTTTCTTAGAAAAGAAAAGAAAAAATGGGGATTTTTCCTAGTAAAAGAGAACGCTTTCATGACAAAGAATACAAGCCTATTGCGAAACGATGCCTGTAGCTGCACTATATGAGAGCAGTATACGAGAGGAGTGTCGCTGGAAAAAATCCTTCTCTCGCTGCACAGACAAAATAACAAAATAAGGAAAAATAGTTTTTGGTATATATTTAAACATTGTTAGCGGGGCTGAAGTTTCAACTAACTGGCGAAAACGGCTTCTCTCTTAATCCTGAGATCCGACACAAACACTTTAAGTCACAGAGATCTGGGACGCAGCGGTCTGACTGCGTTTTTCTGGGGACACTTTTGATGCAGAGTGGGTGAAGAAAAACCAGATATTGTAATAATTCTAAAATCGAAAAACAAACTACAACATCGTTATCAGCGATTTTTGTTTCGTCAAATAAGACAATAAAAATTTGGTCCCTAAGGATCGGAAAAAATTGCTCAATGGTTTAGAGCCTGTTTACATGGAGGCGGGCCAGCCCGGCTAGGCGAGCTAACTCGGTTAGGCGAGATCATTATTCAGAGCGTTTACATGAATAAATTTTCCAGCCCGGTTAGCCGAGCTAGCCTTGCTTATTAACACTTTTCCATTCGTTCCTGTCAGAATTTCACCTCGCCTGACCGGGCTGGCCCGCTCTCCATATAAACGCAAAGTGAACTAACAAAAGATTCTTTTGTTATCTCGATCACGCTAAAAGATATCGTAAAAATATTTTGTACTAGTCGTAAAGTACATTAAGAGCTATGCACTTATAATCAGACGAATAATTAACAATAATCTCGTCTTTATCACAAAAGCGTGACAAAATTATAAGATGTTTAACGCATATTTGAATGGCATACCGTAAAAACGAGACCCTAGGACGTGAGACCCATGAGACCTTTAGGACAAGTAAGTATTGACATCAAAAAGGACTGTTAACACCAGAGGGTATTCGCCTTCTAAGAACAATAGAAGATCGCAGTGGGCTTTCAGTCCGGGTTTTCTTAGTAGTGGTACTTCCGCTAGTTGGCTGCCTGCCCTCTCTTACGTCTCTCAGTAGTCAATATTTTGAATTATTGATTTTTGTTGTTTGATTGAATACCTCGCTGTGTTAGAGCTATGGCCCAACAAAGACATTTCTTTTCAGGTTAATGCAATTTTTTAAGTTTCGATAGATGTCTGTTATTTTAGCGCTCTTTTTGGCTGTCTGCCTTCAGGTGTTTCAGTCTCAATTTATATCAATTCCCTTTATTTGCCTTTATTGCAGCGAAGACATTTCTTGGGATTTCTTGTTTGGCTAAAACAATGTTATGTAGCGACCTAAACAAAATAAGTTTTGAGAGAAGAGATTTGCTGTTGACTTCTATTTATTACAGCATGATTAGAGCCAGAGCACATGTCGAAAATTGGCTTGATTTGAAGGGATTTGAGGCGGTTTGTTATGTTTTGGTGGACAGTACAGCGAGAAAAAAGCCAATGGAAAACTTGAGGGTGAGGGTACTATTGACTTTCGAGTGACTCTCACACGAAGCTCCATTTTTTTACTTGTCAAGTCAAGAACATTAATGTCGTTCGATTCGAGGGATATTTCACGTTTCAAAAAGATTTTTACTAAGACAACAGGATTTCCAAAGATTTCCGTGAAAACGATAGCTTTCCAAGTAAGGAAGTACGAGATTTTCAAGGACTGAATTGCCCCTCTGTTCGATTTCTTAAAATGCGCAAGATAATTTATACAAAACATAGGTATCGTGAATTGTCGACGTAAAGTAGAGGTGCGATGTTGCAATGCAGAAATGGACAAGATTTATGAAATTTTCATAAAAGAACAAAGCAAGTTTCGAAAAACTGTTTCAAGATTTTTTGTTTCAAAATCAGGATTTTCTCAAAAGCAAACCAGACCAAAACAAGACTTTGTTGGGTGATTTCTCGTTTGGCCTCGCGATGCAATATGAAAGCTTATGGATTTGAATGAAAAGCGGCTACGACAGCTGCACACCTTGATAATATCTCAAGAACCCAGAATCTAGTTTTAAGGCATCTATCGATGCTTAAAAAATGCATTAACCTGAAAAGAAATGTCTTTGTTGGGCCATAGCTCTAACACAGTGAGGTATTCAATCAAACAACAAAAAATCAATAATTCAAAATATTGACTACTGAGAGACGTAAGAGAGGGCAGGCAGCCAACTAGCGGAAGTACCACTACTAAGAAAACCCGGACTGACAGCCTACTGCAATCTTCTATTGTTCTTAGAAGGCGAATACCCTCTGGTGTTAACGGTCCTTTTTGATGTTAGTACTTAATGGTCCTTAAGGTCTCAGGGGTCTCACGTCCTAGGGTCTGGTTTTTACGGTATGCCTATTTGAATTCACCATCATTGGCTGGAGTTGCCTCACACGATTTGGATGACTTTTATTCCGTGCTGTGGAGATAGCGTAGATAAGACTCTCCCGTTCTCATCCTTTGTTATATTAAATTTTCTTTTTTTGCGCTGCCTATATTGGTCATAACATCTGGGTATCTGGGTATAAATCCCGCCTTATTCAATTGTTCCAGTCTGTTTCTTACGTTTTTACTCTTGAGGAGTGTCGGACGAAAAAGATTTTAAGTATGCCCCAAGATGTTTTCGTTGTTTCGCGCAAGGAAACAGTGAGAATTAAATGAAGAGTCTACGTAAGAAAATGAAAGTAGGCCTTTTGGTTTTGAGGTGTACAGATTTCAACTTCGTTAGATGAAACATGATCTTGAACCGTGAAACGAGATCTCTCTTTGGTCGCTTTTTTTAAACCAACCCTCGCTGTAATGATGGATACTGGCTGGGATGTCGTTTGTTGTAGCATACTTGAAATTGCCTCCTTTTGGTAATAATAATCTCAAGTATCTTTACTTAATGCTTCCTCATATATGCGAAATTCAGCTAAAATTTTTTTATCTACTTGTAGTTCTTCAGTTGAAATGGAAAATGTCTGCCAAGCCAACATTATTACAAAAAATGGAGAAAGCATCGATACTGATAAACTGCCTCTTTTACAATCAAAGGAAATGCATGACTGCGATAATGTCGATGCGAGAAGAAAATTGCTTGACGCATACCTTTACGAAAATGATGAACTCCATAACTGTGGTACTGACATACCCTCGACTTTAGGTATACCCTATTGCTTCCTTTCTAGCCCTTTGCATTTTGTTAATTTAATTGGGCAGTTCATTAAAGTGCCCATGACATAAATTTTTTATACCCGTTTTTTTCCATTTCTGAATATTTCATCTTTGCCGATTAGTTTAGTGCCAGATTTGCTTATATTTGAAAATACGAAAGGCTTTTACAGTGCCGTGAAGTTTGGCACCTCATGCAAAATTTTTAAAATATTGTGACGTCACAATTTGAGAATGATTGTGGTGCTGCGCATAGACCGTTAGCCGAAAATTGACTGCAGAATGTACAGGATTCTCAATAACTTAAATAACACTGACAACAAAATTTATATACAAAGATTGCTATTGGAAGGTAGAGCGTCTTGTACATTTTAACCATCTTTCATTTTTCATTCTCAATGTTTGCAAAACGGTCATTGTTTCACAAGGTCAGGAAACCCGAAGGGGGGAGGGGCATTAGCTATGTTGAATGTAGTCTAATTTCTACAAAGTGCCGAGGGAGAAAATGATCGAGTTAGAAGTCATAATATTCTTGTTTACCACAAAAATGGGGGCTGTTTTATCCGAAAATCGTCGCTATTTGAAAATTGTAAATTTTTGTTGTTCTGGTTTTTTCCCCCGAAGGAAAAAATCAAAAGCCCACCAACAATGATATTTATAGACAGGTGCAATGGGGTTCTTTCTTGATATGGGCGAATTTCAAATTTACGCCGGTTGCAGAGCCGTCAAACATCGCCAACAAAAACACACATAGTCGTGTTTATAATAAAATTTTGCATGAAAAGCACCCATTAAAGATCAAGAATTCCTTTTAAAAAGATGCACTAATTTTAAACAATGACCATTTTATCCCGTCTTGGTCGTCTGTAGCGCATCCGCCATAACTAGGAATGGTCACCAAATTGAGAAAAACATATCCAACAGTTACACAACATCGCAGCTCTATTCGCGGTTTCTCCTCTCACCCTTCGGGCGTCCTGCAATAGGCCATTCTGGGACTGCAGCGGCAGCGTTGATGGACAAATCAAAATGAAATGGAAAGTGTTGGAAAAAGAGTTCATTTATCGAATTCATTCTTGATATTTGCAACCTTTCGGATAACGACTCAAATTTATTGTGAAACAGAATTTCATTTCTGGAGCACGGAATTTGTCTAGTTAGATATGAATTAGAATTTTCCGCTTCATAACCTTTTTTTCAAAAATAGAGACTTTGGAACATCCTAATCATGCGTGGCCAGAATGTTTGCACAAGAAGGTTAAAAAAAAACAAAAAAAATTTTTCCCGCTTCCTTTTTTCCCGCTTCATAACCTTTTTTATCTCGGGGTATTTAAGCCTAGTTTTGGACGGGGACGTGCCATTTCAGTCAAAAATTTGGACCCATAATTCCGCCCACGTCTGAAAAATTGTGACCCATAATTCCGCAAACCTGATAAAAATTGTGACCCATAATTCCGCGAACATGAATGTTATACCCAATATTCCGCAAGGCAAAGAACATTTTCAGATAACAAAATCATCTCATGAAAAGCAAGTAATGTTTAAAGGCAACCTTGCTGATAGTCAAAAGAGTTATCAGTCCGGACTGCACTTTTTGTAAATGCTAAGCTTAATTCTTCAAAATTTCTCCAGATTGGTACCCATAATTCCGCACATACTTCTAAAAACGATATCGATAATTCCGCACTTTTCAGAAAAAAGGTACCCCTAAATAATGGCACGTCCCCGTACCCCCAAAACTGTTAAGTTACCCCCCCCCGAGTTTTTATCAAAAATAGAAACTTTGAAACATCCTAATGCTACAAATTGATGCGTGGCCAGAATGTTTGCACAAGAAGGTTAAAAAAAACAAAAACAAATTGTGACGTCACGAGGTTTGCAACACGATTCATAACACAGAAGCACACATGCTGTGGCTACTTCTAGAGAAGAAATTTAGCATGAAGAAACATTTTATAATCGTTCCGAGAGACCTTCATGTTCAGTGTACAACGCCTGAACGACTGCATTTTCTTGCAGAGACTGCAAACTTCGTGAAGTCACAAATGGCGCACTTTTTGTCATACAAAAAAAACACTAAATACTTGATTTCCCGTCGTGCATATCATGTGATTCCCTAACGTCAATCCAAAAATGGCATCATTTAAACCAGCTTATTTTGTTCTACTAGAAAATACTGGTGATTTCATTGCATAGGCACTTGAAATGAATGATGCTTATCAATTTTATTCTCAACTTATTTAATTGCTAATGCTTTTCACTTTTATTTCGGAATTTAACATGCAGACTTTTACTGTAAATTTGATGTGTCGCACTGGTCGAGTGATTTTGTTTGTTTGTTTATTTTTCGCCGTTCTTTGATAGAAATTAATAGGTAAAAATCTTCATGTCGATAATTTTGTGTCCTCAGCACTTTAGGTCGCAGTAGTTGTTAGTGTGTGTTGTATAAATTATATCTATCTCAACATTAAAAAAATACTCTTCCATTTTATAGGCAATAGCCTCACAGAAGAGTTTGTTGTTGTTCATCCAGTGGAGCCTACAACATGCATATGCGATATCTGCAGAAAAAGCTTCTCAACGAAGAAGGCATTGATTCGTCATAGAAAAAATATCCATCGAAATAATTTAGCAGAGAATAACCCTTGGAAGACTAACCGATCTAACCACAAAGCAACGAGCCCTGACTCATCAGGCAATGAAGACCCAGCTACAGATATATCCCAGTCTGAGTCTGAAAACTCAGCTGCTACAAAAGCGTCAATAAGTTTTCACCAAGAAAAGAGAAAATATTCAAATTCATTGAAGTTTGAGGAAACAACTTTTTTGAAACAGAAAGGAATGGCAAAAAACAGAGCAATTGTCACTAATGGAAGCAATAAGCAGCTGAATAAGAAGTCTTTATTTGATTCTGCTAAGAAAGTCGATAGGCCTAGTTATCCTTTCAGCAAAAAAGGGAAAAACAAAGACGTTCCATCGGTGAAAATAAAACGTCATTCAGAAATGAATAACAGTTCTGACAAAAAATTAAAATCAGCTCAAGAATCTGCAAATATTACTTTGCAGACAAAGTCCGTAGTATCCCAATCACATGTGTGCAAATATTGTGCGATGGCATTCAGGAATCTAAAGAGTCTTAACAGACATATCCCTGTCCACACTCAGACAAAGTATCATTGCTATAAATGCAATGAACTATTTCTGAACATGCGCTCTTTAACAAAGCATTTACTGCTGCACGGAAATGATTCAGCGTGCAAAAATCCATTATTCAGCTGTAGGAAATGCTTTAAAGAATTCGAAAATGAAAATGCTTTGCATGACCATGCCCTGTCACATAGTTTGTGCAAAATCAACAATACTGCTATCACCTCTGTCACCAAGAATGACGAGGTTAAAGTGTCTGAAGATACTCATTGCAATCCATGCAAGCTATTTTTTGATTCGCATGCATCTTTCAGCAAGCATGTACATGATAAGCACATTTTGCTGGGAGACACTTCCATGCAATGTGATAAATGTAGAAAAGTATTTCAAAGTGAAAGCAAAGTGTTTTTCCACTTAATAGAGTGTCATCATGTTTCATCTCGTGAGGCCCGTGCTATTTTACGTCAGAAGGATGCAAGTGCTGTATACCTTGGAGTAAATGCCTCTATTAACGAAACAATGTTTAGTGGCAGTAAAAAAGTAAAGCGATTGATTGATTCTGATGACAAGAATTCTGCTGACGTCAGTAAATATACTAGTAGCAGCGATTTGTCATTATCTTTGGAACATGTGTCCTTAACAGGTAATCTAGCCAAATTAGCTGATCCGAACAATGATATCAAGGAGACAGAAAGTGGTAAAACAGATAACGATAGAGTGATGGATGGAGCAGAAAGCTGTTTTTTAGAAGAGCAGGAATCAAAGCAAATTTTGGAAGCATTGTTTTTAGAAGTTGAAGAAGACGTACCAAATCCAGAGGCAAACGAAAATATTGACCGTTATCATACGTCACAAACAACTGATTCAACAGCTGTTTTGAATTTCGACAGTTATTTGAACCACGACCACGGAGATGAAGAAGATACCTCTAAATTTACCAAACTTTTGCAAGAAAAGTTTTTATTCCCCAAACCGGCAAAGTTTCGAAATTTTCTGGAAAGGAAACCGTTGAAGATTTCTGTATCGGAAATGATCCAGACGTCAATGAAAATATCAAGGATATCTCTCCAAATTTTTCAGCATTAAGCAAATTGTCAGGGCTTAAGACAGGTCATATTAATTCGAACCTGAATGAAGATGCCTCAAATACGGAAATCGATTATGAACATTTTCCTTATTCTGTCCGAAAAGACGATTGTCGTGAGAACACTTATATTTGTGGTTTAACAGAGGAATCCATGGTTTCTTGTACAAAGGATACTCGTGCAGTTAAGGTTGATAGTAAGGAAATCCGCGGGAACTTTACTAAAGCTTTGGTGTCTTCCTGCATCGAGCTTGATCACTTGAACACTGTAAAATCTTCAGAGCAATTTTTGCCAGGTAATAAACGGCAGTTAACCCCAGGAAACACAATCAGGAATAAGATTCCAAAAACTAAGTTATTGCACGAGATAGAAGAAAAAGCAAGGGATAACCAGAATACTTTTGCTAATGCAGAAGTTCAAAATAATAGAGATACATCAATCAAAAAGGAAAATAATTCTGGTTGGTCAATGAGTAGATGTTCTAATGTTTCCAAAGAAGAATCAGTTTCTGGTATTAACGGCTTGGGCAAAGAGTGTGTAGACATCGGGCAACCTTTATCTTCCTTAATTTATCGCAGAAGACGTGCTGCTATTGCAAGTGAGAATAAAATTCATTATTCTGAGCTGCCTAAAAAGATGAAAATTTCGGAACCTGGAATATCTATCACAAATGATGCACCAAAAAATAGTAAGGAATCGGCAAGCAAGCAATCTCAGACATCATCAGTTGATCTGGAATCTTGTTTGAAGAAGTCAAGAGTAGTAATTCAAGACAAACTGCAGAACGGGAGTAAGGCATTTCAATGTAATTCGTGTAAGAATGCAGTACATAAGCAAAATAGCTCTTATACTAAGGATCACAGTTCAAAGCAACACTTCCTTTGTGCAAAAATTTCTAAAGAAA
>JACTAT010000217.1:435530-569496 GCA_014526335.1 Chrysaora quinquecirrha
GAAAAGCTTAGTAGTCACAAACGGAAATGCAATGTGGCACTCAAACAGCGTCAAAAAAATAAAAGGTTATGCAGAAAGAGCGCTAAGTGATTTATTGAAACCTAAAATAAATGCAAAGGGCGCTGTGTCAAATCAAAAACATTACGCTGTCACTAATTGAGATGAAGATAATTCTTTGACTTTGTAGTCTTTTAGCTCTTCTCTGTTTATCACTTCATTTCTTTAATTTTACTAACTTTTATCTTTTTAGCCCTGAATTTTTTGTTAACAAATCACTTTTAATTTAAATTGTTTTTATTGATGTTGTTTTTATGCTTCATGTGTTCGTGGTTTATCTTTTTACTTCTGTTCTTTCTTGAGTAACTTTATAATTTTTCTTGTTCTACAAAATCTATAAACAGAAGAAACATTGTCGGGTGTACTTAAGAGCTTATTTTGGCGGACACTCCTCAGAGTATAAACGTCAGAAGCAGACCGACTCAATTGACTGAGGCTGAATATATACCCAAATGCGGATCGCAATGCACCCGTCAGAAAATTAAGCTATACTTGTATGACATGCGAAAGTCTATGGCAAGCGAAAAGCACCATAATTTGAAAAACGACGTTTTTCTCTAGACAATCCTGGTTTATCTCCGTGAAAAACTTAGCTTTTCTGAGAAAAACTAGGTTTTTCTAATATAATTGTGGTTATTTCTTGCAACGGTTTGATAATCATAGTTTCACTCGGATAATCCAAGTTTTTCTGTAATTGCTAGACTTTTTCAAAAAATCTTAGTTTATTTGAGAAAAACCTATCTGAGAAGAACCTTTTTTTCTAATATATGTAAAACGTATGGTAAGTTCAAGAATATTCACCCTGTACAATGTATGTGCAGTACCATGGGGGATATTCAGTACCGTGGGGGCATACCATGAGTCGCGTGGGGAGGGATCTCTGAGTACCGTGGGGGATATTCAGTACCGTGGAAGCACATCGTGAGTCGTGTGGGGGATATTCAGTACCGTGGGGGCATACCATGAGTCGTGTGGGCGATATTTAGTACCGTGGGGGCATACCATGATTCGTGTGGGGGCATACCTTGGAGTAATGTGGGGGATAGCGTTTTTTTGGTTTTATAGAGATGTCTTCGTTTTACATATTTTGGCCATTTTTCTTTAAAACGAAGTTATTTACTTAACTCACCCCCAAGAGCTTAGTTAGTTGTGATATTTGGTTTATAGAGTGTTCTGTACGTTAGAAATGCAAATATTTGTGATCTAGACCAAAGAAACCGTTTAAAGATTGCGTTTTTTTGGTTTTATAGAGATGTCTTCGTTTTACAGATTCTGGCCATTTTTCTTTAAAACGAAGACATTGACTTTAGTCATCCCCGCGGTTTATTCAATTTGCTTTGCTTTTTGTCTTGATCGTTGATCATGTTTTGTATAAGTGTATAAGCGTATATTGTATTCGATTTGGATATTGTCTTCGGTCTTCGTTTTGTAGTTCTTCGTTCTTCGGTTTTCCTTTTGTAGACTCCCTGCCCAAAATGTCTATGAAAACCAAGATTCAAGCCAGCGCACCAATTGGAATCTGGATGATTCAGATAAGCTGAACATTTGCTGGTTGCAATGCTTCCTTTCTAAGGAAAGATCATTTCAATCGTCATACAACGACAGTCCATAAGGGAGATGAAGTTTCTTGCCCTCACATGGGATGCCAGAAATTGTGCAGAGACAAATGGGACTTAGAACGGCATATGCTACTCGAGCATGGTAAACCAGAAATGCATAAATATGATTTTCACCAGTGCAGAGCTGTATACAAGGATTCCTTCAGCCTTGATAGGCACAAAATCAGTGTACATAGAGAAAAGGAAAAGAGAGGTACAGCAAAGCAATTCAAATGTCTTGTTGCGAATTGTTTTGTGGTATTCAGTCATCAACATCTACTGAAAGGCCACATGAGATGTCACGATGGAGAGAAAAGATTTAATTGTCAGACATGCCAGAAAGCTTTTGCTTACAAGCACAACCTGAAATGCCATGAGAAAGTTGGTTGCAATGTTGGTGGTGCACCCGTCTTGAATAACACTGCAAAAAAATAATCCCAAATGCAGTTTTCTGAGTAGAGTTGAAGCACAGGTCAGTTTTGCAACTCATGTTGATCAGAACCTACAATAACGTTAGGTTTTTTACTTTTAGGTAGATCGTACATCGTGGACGCTGTGCACCTGTTGACCGAATCCTACGGGCTTCTAAGTATGCTCAGTCAAGCGCTCAGTGAACACGGTTATCAAAGAGCAGACCATTGTGTCAACCGGTTCAACTGAGATGGTGTGGCCACGATAACCGGAGAAGGATTTAAATGTTTAGATTCGCACAACATGGTTTCCCGTTTCATACTTATGACTGGGTTATGTACAGCAACGTGAAGGCTGTGCAGTACACGGGTCTTTATTTATAGCTAAGAAACTAAAAAAAATTTTAGCTCCCCTGTTTGTCTGCTTGTCACAGAAATGCTTTATCGCAGGGGAAACATGGGGAATGAAAGAACATTTTTCGCTGTCTGAATTGAAATGTTTCCTACGTAAAACATATCCAGCACTAGAGTTTCCTAAATGTTTTGCCATTCGAGAGTCTGGGTTTCTTATAAAGAATTTCTTATGAAAAAGTGTGTATAGTTAATGGTGCCAATACAAAGAAGAGGAATATCATCTGTTTTATAGGATAGAGGAAAGGAACATAAAATTCAGAGGGAAAAATAAACAATTCAGATGAATGAAAGATATGATTGTCAGCAAAGTAGAATTATAGAATTTGCGCGACAAAATTGCTTGAAGAAACTGGACTGGATAGTTGTTTTAAACCCCGTGAAAAGTATGAAGCCACTGAGGTGCTTATGTTGTGTGAATCTAGATATTTTCATCCTCTGATTATCGTGACCACATCATGACCAGATGACCGAATGCTCTGTTCTTTGGTAACCTCAATTACTTGGCGCTTGACTGGGCATAATTAGTATCACTATGTCGATAGGTCATTATATATCAAATGGTAGATCATTTATTTTAACTAGAAAAAGTAAGGACCCAATTCATGAGTCTTGTGGCACAATAAATTTAAATTTGCCAATTTTTGAATTTACGCTCCGAACTCTGGAGTATTGTTTTCTGTGGGTGAGGTAAGATTCAAGCCAAGAAGGCCCTCTACCTGAGCCAACTTAAATGTGTCAACAACAAAAGCATTTTGTGATCGACAGTTTAAAAGTCACAATACCAGTCCTACTTGGTATCCAGTGTCCAACGCACTATTCTAGTCGTCTCTGTTTTCGAGTAGGCAAGTAACAGAGGAAGAAAGCTTCCTTTAACCGGGCTGGTTTTGACACGTTTAATGATAGTTTTTACTGACTAAGCCGAATTGGCACTGCGTTTTAAACACCGATCGGAAGTATCTCTGGACATACTTGACAAGCTTTTCCTTCTGACACTCCTAGGAGTATAAACGTCAGGAACAGACCGACTGACTAAGCCAAATTGGCATTGTGTTTTAAACACCAATCGGAAGCATCTCTGGACATACTTGAAAAGCTTCTTCGTTTGACACTCCTTAGAGTATAAACGTCATGAACGTCAAAATGATCGCAGGTATGGTCCGCAAAAGCCTTTGATAGGCAATGTCTAGTTGGATCACGAAAAGAAGTCTAAGACGACCACTAAGGGTTTCACATCTGCCAACTCTGGGTTAATTTTAAGCGCTTGGGAAGGTCTTACCATCCATTCAAAAGGATTGCGTACCTAACACACAAAAAAGTTTGGTCGTTGATGAATTCTCGTGCCGATACGATGTACGGGATAAAACCACCCATCCCTACTAATATTGACTGCACAATTGTTGGCAAAGAGGGCCACGAGCTCGCGGGTCTCGACGGCAACCTTGCATTAAGCATGATTCTGCCATGGGAAAGTACCTGGTGGGTAACCCAAACTGTGGAAAGCAAATAGTGAGGATTCGTTTTCTCACTTGGACTTTTCGATTGATTCTGTTGATTGATTCGGCATGACTTTCTGATTCGCTCATTTCGAGTCTGTTTCTGGCGTTTACAATCTGAAAGACGAAAATAGTTTTGTCCGGAGAAGTGTCCGCTGTTTTTCGCAATGTTGTTTCCGAGTTGATAATGGTTCTTCAGGACTTCTTCATATGTTTAGGAACTTGCTGCCCCGTTTCTCGTTTTATGTACTAGATTTAGGGAGACAGACAAGATTAATTCTATATTTCAATTTTCAAGATTCAAGAATCGAACACTCATTATATGCATGAGAGGACTGAATTAAGAACAATCATATAAAATAGAGAACTTTGTCATCTGGGCACAAAACTAAGACTTTACGAACATAGCCAAGAATTTAGATTTCAGAGTACTTCATACCACTAGAATATAAAAGACGTGTCTGACCTTGACCCCACACTCCGCCATCTAGCTACCCTCGCAGCGAGGGGGATAATCTTCAGCTGATTATAATAAACAACTTTGCTCGTCTACAACATAGAAATTTTCATAACCAGCCCAAATCGCATCTAGGAATATGTCCCAGGGATCTCAAAGTTACTCGTACAGCATGGCAATTACAATTTTAATACATAGAGAGATGAGTTTAAGAGTGACGTATACAAGATGTCTGCTATAAGATGGTAATGCTAACAACTTTGGGACTATCATTATATCTTTAATGCGATCATACAAGTATACAAGGTTAATTTAATTGCATTACATTTTACATTGTTGATTTTATTTAAGTTCTGTCAGGATACTATTCTTCCCCTGCAGGAACGGCATCCTCTAATTTTTTTATGAATCTTACTCGCATTTCTGTAGTAGGATCTCCTTTGAGAATATCTTGCACAAAAGCAGCTTCTACTTCCATTTGTACCTGAACCAATAAAAAAAGAAATGCAATTGAAATCCTTTAAAAATGAACCTGCCAAGTGAACTGCAAGGTTCTTTCCGTAAATTGTAGCTTTCTTGCTTGAAATTTTATCATAACATTACAAAGATACCTAAATAACAAAAGGTAACGAAGTACACTCTTTTTTATAAGAACAATTTTATAAGAACATAAGCCTGGATTTTGCCCAGATTTTAAGAACTAATTAAGAACAAGCTGGGGCTGGCATTTTCAAAAGCCCTTAGAATATCTGCTAAATATGAAAGAAAGATGTCAGAATGATCGTAAAAAGCAAGCAAACAAATACATAAACAAGAATGCTGCATTTTCACACAAACCCAGTTCCACCCCAGACATTCATTGAAAAATATAGATATCTAAGAAGCCAAGGAATTAAGAACATATTAAGAATGTGTTTGAAACAAATTTATTGCTGCAAATCTGCACACTTTGCTTAATTTTGTTTAAATTCATTCCAAAGATTTCGAGGGTCAACCTCGTCCCCAGGCCCCAAATCGAATTTCCTCGAATCTCAACCGTCAAATCGAATACGGACAGCGGAGTTTCACGTAGAGGCCTATTCACCCTGGGGACGAGCTTGTTCGAGTGTTTAATATATTTATGATTTTTGTATGCCAATACGGATCAGTTGTTTTATGAGTCATTCTTCAGTCGGGCATTTTCTTCAATTGTAAGTGCCCTCTTGGGGGGATCTATTTTTGCTTTTGATTGACTCCCCAAAATATGCACATCGAAAAGTGTCTAACATAGATGGCATAGAAAAAACACAATATAGTTTTGATTGTGAAAGAATATTTTTTAATTTCTTTAAGAAGTAAGCCCTCCACTGATTTCGCTCTTGCTGGCTTTGAACTGCTTATTCCATTTCAGGTTTTCATTAATTAGTGCTCCTGCTGATTTAGATTTGTCACACGTTAAATATCAGAGTCATTCAATAACAGGGCATCTGCGAGCTCTATTGAATAAGTTCTTTAAGGATGACCAATTAGTATGTCCTAGGTTTTACTTGGATTCAGGCTTATTTTGTTTAGCTTTATCCATTCAGAAACGCTGAACGGTTCTTGTTGGGCACTCAGAACTAGTCTCTTTGTATCATTTGACACAACTGATAACTGACCATCATCAGCTTAGATACATTGTTCAAGCGTTGGTTAGTTAGAAGTGAGTGAGTGAGTGAGTGGGTGAGTGAGTGAGTGAGTGACATCCACCCCACACCAATATGTTCGAATTCTTCGAACATAAAAAAGGAGAGGACCAGGTTTTTTACATCTAGAAGTATGGTCAAAATCAATTGTAGTTGAAAATTGGTCTTGCCAGTTTCTAATAAGTCAGGGAAAATAGCATATATAACTATCTCGTTACAAAATCAATGTTGAGGGGTTAGTGATGTTGTCTTTTACGTCCTCTATAATCATTACTTAGATCCTGTCAGGTGAAGAGGATTTACTATTTTTCGTTGACTAATCGAGTTTAACAGCTATAGGTTTCATCGACTGTTCTGAAGAACCAAGTGTTTTATCGTTTATTGACGTTCGAAAAACGTTCCACTTGCGAATTCGGAGAAGTGACTGAGACAAAATCCGTTTCCATGGCAATTACCATTTTAGTATAGTAGAAGTTAAAAAGTGAATTGAAACCTACCATTTCTAAGGCTCCTTTAATAGCTCCTACTAGAACACTAGAATACCATAAAGTATTATGTCCCTCAGGTAATTCGACGAATTCTGCCAATGGGTTATTTTCTATGATTAATGAAAACTCATCGCCAGCTGCATTCCATCCAGTAACTTGTGGTGAAATTCCGAGAAATGTCTTAAACCCATTCTGAAACAAATACTTGTCAAGTTCATGAACAGAATGTGCAATTAAGTCTATCAAAAGACAATTCGCTATGTGATTTTAAAAGAATTCTAAAAGCGACGCTAGAAATAATAAAAAAGCCTTGCTATCTTGAAAACCTGGAAAGTGGAATATTGGAATGGAAATGTAGAATAAAATTTTGGAATGTCCAAAACTCGTGAATTGACATTTCTATCTTCTCCAGTAATAGAGGAGACTTACTTTAGCAATCACATCAGCAGTTTCCCTGAAATCACTACATCTTCCTATATTTGATCTTGCTAGCAAGTCTTCAATTAAACGAACGCCAATATTATAACCCCTACAAGAAACATGAAAAATAACACATGATTTATTTGCAATATACATGGGGTTTCAATATTCTCAAAGCAACTTAAATGGCTAGAGAGACCTCGTGTTGGGAATTTTTCATAAGAATCTGACTTTCCACCTGATTTTGAATTTTATTAAACATTCTTGGTAAATCGATAGCGCTGATTCCAAATTCGAGATGGCCCTGTAGAATTTGAACGGAAGTAGGACTTTTCGATGACGTCGTCACAGTGTTGATTTGGCAAGCATGTATTCTCCTGACTTAGAGAGATCGATTGATATATCTCTTATACTAAAATGGTAATTTCCATGGAAACCGATTTTGTCTCAGTCACTCCTCCGAAGTTGGGAATGGTACGATTTTGCGACTTTTTCGCCGCCCGGCCGACCGTGGGGTAGGCGTGTCATCACCCTTTCGTTTTTTGCAAACTTCTCTCGCTTCTGGGGTAATTGGGGCTAACCCCTCTTTGAAGTGCGTCATTGGTGCCTGTTTGAACAATGGCCCGATTGTTTTCCTAAAGGGATTATCAAATCTGAAACCCGTGAAAATAGCTCTGTTGGTAAGGGCTCCTGTTTCGTGATGCGGGTTGTGGGAGGCAGCAGATCGATTCCTCTCAGGGGAGAATCTTTTTCCATCAGCATTTTTTCTTCCAGTGGTTTCCGTGGTGGAAATGCTTTTCCGAGCACAAGGAGACGTCTCGATCACTAAATCTTGCTTCGGAATTATTTTAAAATTCGTTTCGTATTAATATTTTTCAATTCAAAGTTCATCAGACAAAGTCCATGTTTACCTGAATATTCAGTCAACTGGTTTGAATCGCGTTGTTCAAATGCTTTTAACCCTTTCAATGCAAACAAAATGCCATTACCACATTTCAAAAGCTTATTCAGAAGTGCATTTCATTCAAAGAAAACAAACAAAAACCCTTTTAAAAGAGTGCATTTGAAAGCCTTTCCAAATGCCATCACGAAGTCTAAGCTGCCTTCATTGCAGTATTATCTGCCTATACAGGACTGAGGAAGATAAACTACCACAAGACCAAGAAAGAGGATCTTGCAGTAAAACCGAGTTCTCCACAATTAGGGGGAGAATGCGTCCAATCCATTTTATTGCTACGTTTTCTATCATGGATCTTTGAGGAATCCTTTCACAGGGAAGGAAACAAGGACAGCTAGAAAGGTAACATTTTCTTCTCAGCATAACAACTTGACCAACGAACTGGGCTAAGAAAATCGACAAGGAACAGAACTGCAGAAAATGAACAATAACAAGACTGAGGAACAGGACCACAGTACGGGACTGAAAACCACGAATAATTTCCGGACTAAGGAACATGAACATTAACATGACTGGGGAACAGGACCAAGGAACGGCACTGAAGACCATGAGTAATTTCAGGACTAAGGAACATGAACAATAACAAGACTGAGGAACAACACCAAGGAATGGAACTGAAGACCAATTCAGGACTAAGGAACAGGATAAAGGAACCGGACTGAAAACCACAAATAATTTCAGGACTAAGGAACATGAACATTAACATGACTGGGGAACAGGACCAAGGAACGGCACTGAAGACCATGAGCAATTTCAGGACTAAGGAACATGAACAATAACAAGACTGAGGAACAAGACCAAGGAATGGAACTGAAAACCATTTCAGGACTAAGGAACAGGATAAAGGAACCGGACTGAAAACCACGAATAATTTCAGGACTAAGGAACATGAACATTAACATGACTGGGGAACAGGACCAAGGAACGGCACTGAAGACCATGAGTAATTTCAGGACTAAGGAACATGAACAATAACAAGACTGAGGAACAAGACCAAGGAATGGAACTGAAGACCATTTCAGGACAAAGGAACAGGATAAAGGAACCGGACTGATAACCATGAATAATTTCAGGACTAAGGAACATGAGCAATAATATGACTGACAAACAGGACCAACAAACAGGACTGAAGACCATGAATAATTTCAGGACTAAGGAGAACAAACAATTACAAGACTGGGGAACAAGACCAAGGAATGGAGCTGAAGACCATTTCAGGACTAAGGAACAGGATTAAGGAACGGGACTGAAGACCATGAATAATTTCAGGACTAAGGAACAGGATAAAGGAATGTTACTGAAGACTATAAATAATTTCAGGAATAAGAAACAGGACAAAGAAATATGACTGGACCCCATGAATAATTTCAGGACTAAGGAGCATGAACAATAACATGTCTGAGGAACAGGACCAAGGAATGGGACAGAAGACCATCAATTATTTCAGGACAATTTAAGGAACAGACCATAGACAAAGAGAACTGCTGTACTCAAAAATACTCACTATTGGAAACTAGGAGCTAAGTGGTGAAGCAAAGTTTGTTGAAGCGCAGGTTCTTAAGGCAGAGGTCCTTGAGGCAGAGGTCCTTGAGGCGGTGGTTCTGAGGCGGTGGTCAGAGACGGGCATGAGCTAGTCTACTATACTAAAATGGTAATTTCCATGGAAACCGATTTTGTGTTAGTCGCCCCGCCGACCTCGGAAGTGGTACGCTTTTCCGACTTTTCCGCCACCCGGCCGACCGTGGGGTAGGCGTGTCATCACCCTTTCGTTTTTTGCAAACTTCTCTCGTTTCTGGGGTAATTGGGGCTAACCCTTCTTTGAAGTGCGTCATTGGTGCCTGTTTGAACAATCGCCCCATTGTTTTCCTAAAGGGATTATCGAAATCTGAAACCCGTGAAAATAGCTCTGTTGGTAAAGGCTCCTGTTTCGTGATGCGGGTTGTGGGAGGCAGCAGATCGATTCCCCTCACGAGAGGATCAGAATTTTTTATTTCTGTGATTTTCCTGTTGAGAATGCTTTCCGGAGGACCGGGAGACTTCTCGATCACTAAAACTTGCTTCGGAATAATTTTAAAATTCGTTTGGTATTAATATTATTCAATCAAAGTTCCTCAAAGAAAGTCCATGTTTACGTGAATATTCAGTCAACCGGCTTGAATCCCGTTGTCACAAATGCTTTCAACCCTTTCAATGGAAACAAAATGCCATTACCGCATTTCAAAAGCTTATTCAGAAGTGCATTTCATTCAAAGAAAACAAACAAAATACTTTTTAAAAGGGTTTTTGAAGAGTGCATTTGAAAGCACTTTCCGAATGCAATCACGAAGTTGAAGCTGCCTTGATAGCAGTGATAGCAGTATCTGACTATACAGGACTGAGCAAGATAAACTACAGCAAGACCAAGAAAGAGGATCCTGCAGTAAACCCGAGTTCTCCACGATCAGACGGAGAATGCGCTCAATCCACTATATTGCTACATTTTCTATCATGGTCTTTGGGGGATCCTTTCAACGGGAAGGAAACAAGCCAAGGACAGCTAGAAAGGTAAAATTTTCTTCGCAAAATAAAAACTTGACCAACGAACTTGGCTAAGGAAAACGATGTGGAACAGAACTGCAGAGAATGAATAATAACAAGACTGAGGAACGGGACCACAGTATGGGACTGAAAGCCACAAATAATTTCAGGACTGAGGAACAGGACTTGCAATGGGACCGAAGACCATGAGTAATTTTAGGACGGACAGGACTAAAGAATGGGACAGAAGACCATTAATAATTTCAGGACTGAGAAACAGGAATAAGGAATGCGTCTGAAGACCATGAGACATTTCAGGACTGACGAACAGGACTTAGGAATGGGACTGAAGACCATGAGTAATTTCAGGACTGAGGAACAGGGCTAAGGAATGGGACTGAAGACCATGAGTAATTTCAGGACTGAGGAACAGGAATTAGGAACAGGACTGAAGGCCATGAGTAATTACAGGACTGAGGAACAGTACTAAGGAATGGAACTGAAGACCATGAATAATTTCAGGACTGAGAAACAGGAATTAGGAACAGGACTGAAGAACGTGAGTAACTTCAGGACTGAGGAACAGGATTAAGGAATGGGACTGAAGACCATGAATAATTTCAGGACTGAGAAACAGGAATAAGGAATGAGTCTGAAAACTGCAGTCATTTCAGGACTGAGGAACAGGACTAAGGAATGGGACTCAAGACACTGAGTAATTTCAGGACTGAGGAACAGGACTAAGGAATGGGACTGAAGACCATGAATAATATCAGGACTAAGTAATGTGAAAAATAACAAAGTTCTGAACTAGACTAAGGGGTGAAGATCTTGAATAGATTTAGGAATAAGACACAGGACAAAGAAATGGGACAGGACCCCATGAATAATTTCAGGACTAAGGAACATGAACAGTAACAAGTCTGAGGAACAGGACCAAGGAATGGGATAGAAAATCTGAACAATATCAAGACTGACGAACAGGTCCAAGGAACGAGACAGAAGACCATCAATTATTTCAGGACTATTGACGGAACAAACCATAGACAAAGAGAACTGCTGTACACTAACTAATTTGAAACTAGGAACATCATTGCGGACTAAGGACCTTGGACTAAAACAGAGGAACAGAACTGTCATTGGCACTTTAGGAAAAAGGACCCTGGACTATGACCAAGGAAAAATACTCAATATTAGAAACTAGGAGCTAAGTCGAGAAGCAATGTTTGTTCAAGCGCAGGTTCTTAAGGCAGAGGTCCTTGACGCAGAGGTCCTTGAGGCGGTGGTTCTACGCGGCGGTGGTTCTATGAGGCGGTGGTCAGAGACGGGCATGAGCTAGTCTACTATACTAAAATAGGAGTGGTCATGGTAACCGATTTTGTGACAGTCACTCCTCCCGTGTTGTTGGTGGTACGATTTTCGGACTTTTTCGCCGCCCGGCTGCCCGTGGGGTAGGCGAGCCATCGCCCTGTCGTTTTTTGCAAACTTCTCTCGCTTCTGGGGTAAGTGGGGCTAACCCTTCTTTGAAGTGCGTCATTGGTGCCCGTTTGAACAATCGCGCCATTGTTTTCCTAAAGAGATTATCGAAATCTGAAACCCGTGAAAATAGCTCTGTTGGTAAAGGCTCCTGTTTCGTGATGCGGGTTGTGGGAGGCAGCAGATCGACCCCACTTAGGGGAGAATCGTTTTCCATAAGAATTTTTTCTTCCAGTGGTTTCCGTGGTGGAAATGATTTTCCGAGCACAAGGAGACGTCTCGATCACTAAATCTTGCTTCGGAATTATTTTAAAATTCGTTTCGTTTTGATATTTTCCAATTCAAAGTTCATCAAACAAAGTCCATGTTTACGTGAATATTCAGTCAACCGGTTTGAATCGCGTTGTGCAAATGCTTTTAACCCTTTCAATGGAAACAAAATGCCATTACCACATTTCAAAAGCTTATTCAGAAGTGCATTTCATTCAAAGCAAGGCTTACTCAAAAGTGCATTTCATTCAAAGCAAAACAAAACTCTTTTGTAAAGGTATTTCAAGAGTGGATTGGAAAGGCAATAAAACCCTTTTCGAATGTAATTACGATATCTCAACTGGCTTGATAGCGGAATATATGAATATGCTGACAACCGGCTCGAATCCCTTTGTGCAAATGCTTTAGCCCATTTCTATTGAAACAAAATTCCATTACCTGATTTCAAAAGCTTTATTCTTAGTTTCTAAATACATGTAAGGCATAACTGTGAGGATTGGGAGCAAACTGAAGCAATGCAAAGTCAATATGGTTGAAAATATCAATTGTATTGGAAATACTGAATTTAAATGGTAAAAATAATTAATTTATATGGTAATATCATATTCTCTACTGTGGATTGGCATTTTGTAAGTTCATTAGTATTTGCAGCAGTCTCTGCAAAGGACTGGCTGTGATGATAACGCCAATATGCTCTGGACCATCTTTGCTATCTCTTGTGTACGGTCGGGCTCTTCGTTGTTGTCTTCGGCGCTTCTTCCGACGTATTCTCTGCTGATCCGTTTTTATCACGTAGATGTCCTCACATTCTCTGCAAAGCAAAATGTGTAACTTTTCATATGGCAGCAGAAAGATCAACATAGTAACATGCGGAAAGGAAGATCGAATTGCACAAAAGGAGCAGAGCTAATTGCGGCAAAAAAGGCAATTAATGACAGATAAATAATTCTACCGTATTTATTCTGTACTAAGGACTTCAAGTCGCTCATTATCGAAATTTGACACATTCTTTCTACCAAGTGGCAGAAATATGAAAACAGTAACATGCAGAAAGGAAGATGGCATTGCAACAAAAGGAGCAGAATCAATTGTGACGAAAAAGTAAATAAATGACAGAAAAAGAATCCTACCGTATTTGTTCTTTACTAAGGACTTCAAGGCTCTCATTACCGAAATTAAAGCGGACATCTTTGCCAATATCAAACTCTTTAGCAACGGTCCTCTTGAACTTCATCATCGATTTGAATACAATTTGCTATCATGAAAAAATACATATTGTTAGTTTTAATAAGGATACAGTTGTTTTATTGATAATAATTTCATGATAATAATGGTTATATTGGAAAATTTGTACAACAACTCATGACTAACAATGTCATATAAGCTACCTTTGTGTTCTCATCATAGTGGACTGTTTTCTGCACTTCTGCCATCTCTTCCTTTTTCTCTTTCTACGCTTTGCAGACCTTTTCAACACTTTATCCACCCCAACAAATGTCAATAGGGTAACTGTTCCAACTTACAACACTGTCAATATTTATAGACCAGCGAGGGAAAATGGGTAAGCCTACCCCCCGTGACAATGTATTTTAGCAGCAGAAGAGGAATACATTTCAGAATGACATTCTGTTCCCATGATTTTAGAATAAGAAGTTCAAAGCCTATAATACCCCCCCCCCGTACTTGGCTATTAGCGTTACGTTTTCTCTGGTACCCACTTTAGAAACCTTTCTCTTCCTAGGGAACGCCCGCTTTACAAACTTCTATGGACTGGGTTAATAGAAACGTAAATAAGATAAGAGTTACGTCTCTCCCGATATGCACCTTAGAAACGTTTCCCCTCTCTCACTTTACCTATTCTTACCCTAAATCGTCATAAAACATAGCTCAACAAATAAGAGGTGCCCCTGTTCTTCAAACTTCTATGGACTGGGTTAATAGAAACGTCAATAAGATAAGAGTTACGTTTTCCTGATATGCACCTTCGAAACGTTTCCCTTCTCCCACTTCACCTATTCTTACCCTAAATCGTCATAAAACATAGCTCAACAAATAAACAGGAACATCTCCTCTTCTAACTTCTATGGATGAAATCAATAGAAACGTGTATAAGATAAGTGGTTACGTTTCTTCAAATATGCACTTTTCCTTTCCTTTCTCTGCCTAATGAATGAAATGAATGAATTTTTAACTCAACAATCTAAACTTTTTTTTCTCCAACCTTATGTACCCATATCAATTTCTTTCTTCCCCTACTTCACCTATTCATTTGCATTTAAGCAAAACTGCAGAGGAATAAATAAAAAATCTGACTGGTGCTTTGCCTCCTTCATTTCTACTCAATAACCCATAGTTTTTCTTATCCGCTTATCCAACTTTGAATAACTATGCATGCCAATGAACGAATACGAGGTTCTCCTGCTTTACCTTCTTACTATTATCAACTCGATAACCGTTCCTTTCTCTGCCTATTATTTCCATTGCAATAACAATGCACAGGAATGAATGAAAAGACGAATGACTGCAAAGAGCTACTCCGTGTTCTCCTACTTATTTTTAACCCAATAACCTAAACTTTCTCTTCTCCAAGCTTATGTACCCAAATCAATTTCTTTCTTCCCCTACTTCACCTATTAATTTGCATTTAAACAAAGCTGCAGAGGAATAAATAAAAGATCTGACTGGTGCTTTGCCTCCTTCATTTCTACTCAATAACCCATAGTTTTCCTTATCCGCTTATCCAACTTTGAATAACAATGCATGCCAATGAACGAATAGGAGGTTCTCCTGGTCTACCTTCTTAATATTATCATCTCAGTAACCGGACCTTTATCTTTTCCAAGCTTATGTACCCAAATAAACTTTTCCCTTCCCCTACTTAACCTATTAATTTCCAAGGCATGAACATTCATGCGCATGCATGAATATGAGCTTTTCTGCCTTCTCAGTCTTGCTTTCTACTCAGAAACCACACATTTCTCAATTTCCAACCAATCGAAAGATTCTCCGTTGTATATTTTCCAACATTCCAAACTATTTCTAAAATCCCCTTCAGGTTCACCTGACCAATCTACATGATTACCGTAGGGAACCTATTCCCAATGAAATAACGAGCAGAAAATAAAAACTCAGAAACATTACTGTCGCTACGTATCAGTCGCATCAGAAAATCAAATAGCAATATATAAGATTAAACAAGATTAAACAAGATATAAGATACAAGATATAAGATTAAACAAGATATACAATACTGTTCAGTTCAGACGTTTAGTTCTCGCTATTTTCTGCTTTCGGTAGTTCCTCATCTCCAGAAAGCAAAGGCTCCTCCATCTCCTCAGCATCTTCTGACAGAAAGGAATCCTCCAACTCCTTTGCTTCAAGACGCAAGTTCTCCGCCTCTGTCTCCACTTCATCCTTCACCGGCTTTCTTTTTTGTCCAGTTTCCGCCTTTTCTCCCCCCATTGCTATACCAAGCTTCCGATCTTCCTCCTCTCGAATCTTCATCTTTCTTTCCCTTTCTATGCCATTCATCGTCTCCAACATCTTTTTTTTTCCAATTTTTATATCGTTCGTCCATTTCTCATAGGTCTTCCTTAGTCGCCTTATCGCCCTCTCTGTTCTGTGCTTTCCGACAGCCCCATTGCCCTTCACCATAAACTGATATAAAGCTCCATCCATTTCCTCCTCGAATTCCTCGATTCCACCCTCAATATGTTCCACTGCCTCTTTCATTCGCCCTTCAAAATCCTTAATACATTTGTCCATTTTCAGTGAAACTTAAAAAATTTTACGCTCCTATCTTTAGCGCTGAGTACATCTAAAATTACCTATCCCAATAACTTCGCTTTTTATAACATTTCCCTCCAGACCATATCATGTGACCAATTCCCTTTGTCCTCGCTCTTACTTCATCATCACCATTATTATCATCATCATTCTCATCAGCATCACCATAATCAGCATCATCATCATCATCACTACTTACTTCAATCATTATTACATCAATTAGACCTACCCTTTAGTAATATATGATGGGCGCTACGTCAACCACAAAATTCAATGCCTTTGCATTCCTGCTGCTCTTCAACCGTGACTATTTCCAGTTTCATGGTCGATTTTCGCACGCTGGAAGACAGAAAACTTCTAACGCAATATTTGCGACAGGATTTGTATCATTATTACTACTTTCAATTTTTCTCATTTCATTTCTACAAATTCATTTCATGCTAATTTTTTTAAATAATATTCTTTCTTCTTTTACAGCAGTTGTGCAAAGAAGTCTCCTCTGTATTGTTGATTCGTAGCCCTACGGTAAGTCCAGGCCTTATGTCAATACTTCTTTCATTGCAGCATTTTCTTAACCAATTGTCCCACATATTTTTAACACCCATCTCTCCATCTCCGATAATAACGTATACAGTATCCTTACTTACTATATCTCAGCATGAAATTTTCTACTTCCTTATTTAACTCTAATTTACATGACATTTAACAGTTGTTATCTTCTTTCCTAGATATCAATCGTGTTCAAACCATCCACGAATCCTTCTCTGTACTATTTCTCCTCAACTGCATGGTAAGTCCACTTTCAAAATATGTTTCTTCATTTAGTATGGTTTATTCCCAGCGTTAATCGTGCATTCGTAAACAATAAACACTCATGCCACCCAGGTTCGTAAATGCTTCCTCCACAACCTTCCCGTACCTGCTGAACCACGCTAAGAGCGCAAAAAAGACCGCACCCATGATTGCACTACCCGTGGTTTGTGGATTACACTCATTTTTCCATATGCCCTGAGCCCTATAGTAGGGTTTATTCGAGCATAATCGGTACAAAAACAGTTTCATGCTGAGTTTCTTAACTTGAACTATTGACATTTTGAGAACTTCCTAAAATGATGGCTCAATACCTATGTGGTATCCTGTTTTTAGTAGTGAAAATATGGACATTTCCTGGAATTCACCCTGAAAAGTATGATAGTTCTAAGGGATTATTTTTACGTACACATTACAAAATGTATATCACATAATAGAAACCTGAATGAAAAAGTGAAATAGTTTCTTAGTTTCACTTTCACTTCTACGTTCAGTAAGAAGAGTTTCTTCATTTTTGTGAAAAGGCATATATTGTTTCGTATAGGCAGTTTCTTATAACAAAATAAGTGTTTCAATCCCCTGCACGATCCTATTGACTTTGCGCTGCGCCCCACATATGCCAGCAATGCAACAACCCCGAGTGGAGTACTTAACATTTTTCAGTACTCGGGATGTTTCGCCCTTAAGGGTATCGTTTTTCATTATTTTTACATAAACATGGGTTTTGATGGATTTTTATATAATAACAAGACTGATGAACAGGACCAGAAAAGCTAAGAATAACCAACTCATTTTCTTTTCTATAACCTGTTCAAAAACAATATTTCCTCATTTCAATATCAGTATTTCTCTCTATTAAATTCACCAATATTTCGCCAAATTATGAATAACTTTATGAATAACATTTCATTATTTATGACTCTCAGAGTCTTTTGCCAACTATGAATAACCTATTCATTTTCAATATGTTAACTTTTGAAGGTCTTGAATACTTTCCCGCATTTTTTGATGTACATATTTTATGGGAATCAACAAGACTTGATGAAAAACTAAGAATAACCAACTCATTTTCTTTTCTATAACCATTCGAAAACAATATGTCATCATTTCAATATCGGTATTTCTGCCTATGAAATTCATGATTCATTTAAAAGTAATTAATAAGTTTCAACTATGTATTTTTTGCATGCCCCCCCCCCCTGAAAACAGTCACTCTGACTGACGGGGCAACTGTGGCTTAAATAATAGAAAATTAAAAAATGAAATGACACAAATATTTTGGCAATTTCAGTGTTTATGCCCCTCAAAGTCTTGAATTTTTTGCCAATTGTGAATTACCTATTCGTTTATCAACATGTTAGCATGTCAGTAGATTTTTACCACATCTTCAATGGTTTTTTATGATAAGGAACATCTTTATAATGAACTCCAGCCTGAAAACTCCCAAGAAATTAAGGAACTTTGCAGAACTGTGGAACTCGCACAAAAAACTAAGAATAACTTGCTCATTTTCAATATCATCCCATAATTATCCAATGATGTTATCTTTTTGCTTTTCTGTTGACATTCATCAGAACATGCTCTCGCGCAATTTTGTCACACATTACTAATTTCAATATAAGTATTTCTGCCTATGAAATTCATGATTCATTTTAAAGTAATTAATTAGTTTCAACTATGTATTTTTCTGCATGGCCACCCCCCCCCCTTGGAAAACAGTCACTCTGACTGATGGAGCAACTGTGGGTTAAATAATAGAAAATTAAAAAATGAAATGACATGAATATTTTGGCAATTTCAGTGTTTATGCCCCTCAAAGTCTTGAATTTTTTGCCAATTGTGAATTACCTATTCATTTATCAATATGTTAGCATGTCAGTAGATTTTTTGCCACATCTTCAATGGTTTTTTATTATAAGGAACATCTTTATATTGAACTCCAGCCTGAAAACTCCCAAAAAATTAAGGAAGTTTGCAGAACTGTCAAACTTGCACGAAAAATTAAGAATAACTTTGTCATTTTCAATATCATCCCATAATTATCCAATGATGTCATCTTTTTGCTTTTTCGTTCACATTCATCAACATGCTCTCACAATTTTGTCACACATTGCTAATTTGCATCTTCCTGCATTCTGATATTTTACTTTCCAAACCTTAATATATTTCAACTCGTATGTTTGAATTTCAGTCTTTACATTAATATTTTACCAAATTATCAATAACTTATTTCAGTCTTTACATGAAAATTTGCTAAAGTAGCAATAACTTTTTATGCCCATTATAATGGCTATGAAATTCATGACATAATATGCCAAGTCATGAATAACTTACTGTATTCATTTTCAATGTGACCCCATTTTTGGTATTTATGCCTCTGAAACTCTTAAATACTTTGCAATTATAAACCTATTCATTTTCAATATGTTGAAATCTCAAACAATTTTGTCACAGTTCTTATATGCATCTTCAATATGTCTACATTTCAATATTTTCACTCCCATAGCGTTATATATTTAAAATGTAAATATATAGTTCATTCTACAAATATACTTGTGTTTTCTGTAACATGTTTTTGTAATGTCACAAGAATATCCTACTAATTCCGCTGATGTTTATTTTCATCTTCTTTGTTTCATAATAAACTTCTAAAGAAGCTTTCACTTCCAACATTACTATTATTTTTAATATTCTTCACTCCCTGCATCACGAGAATATTGCATCTTCCCTTCACATTACTTAGTTGTCATGCCTCGTGGACGCAGAACATTGACTGGATGCAGAGAGAGACGGTCACACAGACAACGCCAGGCAGCCAATAGGGAACACAATTCCAGTGCTGATCAACTACAACATGACACAGCTCATGAAGAAACACCCAATGCACTGCAAATTCCAAGAACTGTATTCCCTGCTAATCTGGTGCTACCAGGCATTCAAGAGGGTGCACTGTTCACCAATAATGCCCTTGCAGGTCAAACTGCAACTGTCCCGGCCAATCAGCAACAACCTGTATTGCCACTCCTTTTACCACAACAGCAGGAGGACTACATTGGTGTCATGGACCAACAATGTGTTCACTGTCATGCAAAGTATTTTCTCCAAGAAAAGACCACCCATAACAGCTTCACAAAATGCTGTCAAGATGGAAAGGTTGTCCTACCTGCAATTACTCAACCATCCCAGCAAGTCATGGATCTCTTTTGTGGCAATTCACTTAACTCTGCAGAGTTCAAGAAGCATATTCGCCAATATAACTGTGCACTTGCTATGGCTTCATGGAAGGCAGACTTAGTTACACATCCTGGGAGAGGGCCAAGAGTAATCACAATTCATGGACAAGCATATCATCTCACAGGTCCAGCTGAACCACATGAAGGTCAACCACCGCAATATGCACAGCTTTACATAATTGATACCAACCTGGCCTTAGCTGAGAGGACATCAAATCCTCAGAATCAGCATCTCAACCCTGGACTCCTAGCATTACTTTCTCATGAGTTAAATCAGGTGAATAGGTATGCACAAAGCTTCCAACACATGGGAGAAGTTCTACAACTAGAGCGCAACCGCTCAGCGGCAACCAATCAGGACTTGCGTCCAGTGCGCATGGTCATCAGCAGTAGACCAGGGCAAGATCGTCGCTATGATAATCCAACTGCTGCTGAAATTGCTGCTGTATATGTAGGAGATGATGGGGCACCACCAGACCCATCACTCAGAGATTACGTCATTTATGACAGAACCCAGCATCAAACACAGCATATCAGTGCCATATCAGAACATGCTGATCCAATGACGTACCCACTACTCTTCTTCCATGGAGAACCTGGCTGGGACAGAGAGATCCTTTTTAATGTAGCATATCTACATTACACATTACACCAGCGCCAACAGGAAGAGAGGGATCAACGTGCCAATGCAAGAGGACAAAGGCAACGTGTAACACTCTCCCAGTTTTACGCATATCGTGTTGCTACAAGAGATGGATTTTCTGCTATTCATCATGGTGGGCTTCTGCTCCAACAATACCTGGTAGATGCTTTCACCAAAATTGAGGGCGAAGACCTAACCTACATCAGAACACATCAAGCTCAGCTACGCGCAGAGTCGTATCAGGGACTCATGGATCATGTTCGTGCACGAGCTGAAGCAGAGAACAGCACTGTTGGACGAGTCATCATTCTTCCGTCAACATTTGCAGGCAGTCAACGGTACATTCATCAAAATTTCCAGGATGCCATGACTGTTGTTCGTACTCATGGAAAACCAGATGTTTTCCTTACAATGACAACAAACCCAAAATGGCGGGAGATAACAGAGCAGCTTCTTCCACATCAAAATGCAAATGATCGTCCAGACATTGTCACCAGGGTTTTCAACATTAAGTTCCACAGGCTGAAAGATGACATTCTTCTCAGGCATATCTTTGGTCGTGTCATAGCTTATGTTTACACAATAGAGTTTCAGAAGAGAGGTCTGCCGCATGCACACATGCTTCTGTTCTTGGCTGAGGAAGACAAACCTAGAACAGCAGAAGATATTGATGCGTTCATATCAGCTGAAATTCCAGACCCACAGCAATACCCTGATCTTCATGAGAAAGTCAAGCATCACATGATTCATGGGCCCTGTGGTGATCGCAACCCACATTGTGTTTGCATGGTAGACAATCGATGCAAAAAGAACTTCCCTAAGCCTCAAAATGCACAGACAATTTTCGAAGTTGATGGCTATCCATTATACAGGCGCCGTTGCAACTTCACAGCCAACATTGGTGGTCACAATGTGGATGACACATTTGTTGTCCCATACAATGCATATGTTCTCCTCAAATATGACTGCCATTGCAATGTGGAATCATGCTCAAGCATCTCATCTGTCAAGTACCTTTTCAAGTACATCCACAAAGGTTATGATTCAGCACATGTGGAGGTACGAGAAGGTGTTGTACATCATGACGAAATTGTTGATTATCTGAATGCCAGATACGTTGGGCCACATCAGGCTTTGTTCCGAATCTTCCACTACAAACTCCATGAGCTCAGCCACACAATCGTTCGTCTAGCAGTACACCTTCCATTCCAACAGCAAGTCTACTTCCGAGAAGGCTCTGAGGAACGAGCACTTGACAGAAATCCAGACACAACTCTCACAGCATGGTTTCAGCTAAACAGCCAGGATGCAACAGCTCACCAGTATCTCTACCATGATATTCCACAAAATTACACCTTTGATAAAGGGACAAAACAGTGGAAACAAAGACAACGTGAGCACAAGACAATCGGCAGAATGTATCAAGTTCAGCCATCAGATCCACAGCGATTTGCATTACGTCTACTGCTCCTTCATATTCGTGGTGCAACTTCCTTTGAGGCCTTACGAACCGTCAATGGTCAAATCTGCCCCACATTCAGGGATGCAGCCAGAGTTCTGGGTCTCCTAGAAGACGACAGAGAGCTCAACAGTTGCTTGCAGGAAGCCAGTCTTCTTCAGATGCCAAGCCAAACTCTTGGTTTTCAACACTCCTTCAGATCCAAAACAGCTGTTCGAAAACTTCAAAGAAAGCATGTCAGAAGACTTCCTGTATGCTGAAAGACAAAGGATGCATCAACAAGACATTCCTTTGTCAGACGTACAAGTCAATCAATGCCTCTATGACATTGACAAGCATTTACATGTTCATGCCAAGTCTCTTGCAGACTTCACAGAAATGTCTCAGCTACCAGCAGATTACCATCCACCGGACAATGAACAGCCAACAATCAACATTGAGGAAGAACGTCGTCAGGGGGAACATTTGCATCAACAACTCAATGATGATCAACTTGCAGTTGTTGATGCAGTTCTTCATGCAGTCACAACAGACTCCAACCAACGATGCTTCTTTCTTGATGGTTCTGGAGGAACAGGAAAAACTTTTCTTTACAACACATTAACACATATGCTACGTGGAATTGGAAAGAAAGTCAAATGCATTGCCTATTCAGGTAACCAACAGTATCCATTTCTCCTTCTCAAATAAGTTCCAATCAAAATTTATTCCTATTCCATTTTTCTCATTTACTTACATGTTCTATTTCTTTTCAGGTATAGCAAGTACATTGCTTATTGATGGGGCCACAGCTCATTCAACATTCCAAATTCCAATTCCTCTGTTGCCAAACTCAACATGCAACATCAGCCGTCAGAGTCAGAGAGCAGAGGATCTCAGAACAACAGACATGTTCATATGGGACGAAGCATCCATGATCCCAGCAGATGCCTTGAAAACAGTTGATATCCTCCTCCGAGATCTCACACAATCTGAAACACCATTTGGGGGTAAGTTCATCTTCCTTGGTGGTGATTTCCGACAAATTCTTCCAGTGAAAAGGAAAGCAGGCAGAGAAATGATTGTCAGCATCTGTTTGAAAAGGTCACCATTGTGGCGTCATTTCCACACCTTCCGTCTTCTTAGAAACATGAGAGCAGCCAATGATCCACAATATCAAGAATTTGCTGATCTCTTACTTCGCATTGGAGATGGAAGAGAACAAACAGATGAGCAAGATCGGATTCAGGTTCCTGACAGAACACAGCTACCAAACAACACCCTTCCTGAATTGGTAGATTTTGTCTTTCCCCAAGGACCAAATGCTGATCCTCAATACATGGCAACACGTTGTTGCCTAACACCAAAGAACACAGACTCGCATACCATCAACGAGCTGGTTCTTAACAAACTAGAAGGACAAGCTAGAACATATCTGAGCATGGACACAGTTGTAACAGAAGATGCCCAAGAAGCAGCAGCATACCCAGTTGAGTTTCTCAACAGTCTAACACCAAGTGGAATGCCACTCCATAGACAGGATCTTAAAGTTGGCGCTGCTATAATTTTGCTCAGAAATCTCAGCCCGAAGAAAGGGCTGTGCAATGGCACCCGTCTCATTATTCGGCAGCTAAGAGATCATCTCATTGTAGCTGAAATCATTGCCAGCTCATTCAGTGGCCAAATTGCTTTGATACCAAAGATCACTTTGGCCCCACAGGACTCTGGCTTGCCTATCCAGCTTTCTAGACGACAGTTTCCAATACGTCTAGCATACTGCTTAACCATAAACAAAGCACAAGGTCAGTCATTAGAGAATGTTGGCATATATTTACCACAAGACGTATTCAGTCATGGCCAGCTATATGTAGCTTTCTCACGTGCAACATCATTTGCTGGCATCAAAATCGTCACACAAGATGGTAAGCATACAAAAAACATTGTCTATCCTGAAGTTCTGCAATAAGCAACCCATCTCAGGTGAGCTTCTTAGCTTCAAATATTCATGTCAACACTCTATACTGTTGTATGGTACTCCCATACTTACACATGTAGTGACACCAGCACTACAACATTCCATTGCATCAGCAGTGCTCCAGCACTGTACCACAACACCACAACAGCAGTGTTCCAAAGCACTTTACCCCAACACCACAAGCACAGTGTTCCAACACACTGTACCACGACACCACAACAACAGTGTTCAAACACACTGTACCACAACAACAGTGTTCCAACACACTGTACCACAAAACCATAACAACAGTGTTCAAACACACTGTCCCACAACACCAGCACCATGTACACAACCAGCATGTCACCGCAATAATGCTCCACCCAGTGAGGGACAATCCTCTTGGAGCCATTGTTGACCCACAGGTGACATCAATCAAATCATTCAGATTTAAATCCAGCCACAATGAGTGGGTACCACGAGGGGGGTTCTTCCATAATAATGATACCTGGGGATGTGCCGCCGTAGAGGGTATACTTTGTCGACCTTTTGGTCTAGCCAACGGTATACTTTTTTACAATTTTGGTCTAGCCAAGGGTACCAAATTTAGTAATATTTATATAGCGAATTGTCTTGCAGTTTTTATGGCCTTGGAAAGTGGAAATTTCACTCCACCCATTTTTTGAAGAAAACAAACAAGTCGATCTTTGAAATTTTTGACTTAGAGCCAACAATTTCGTAGGTATTAGTCTAGCAACGGTATCATTTTGGAAGATATCGGTCTAGCCAACGGTACAAGTTTGTCGCCAAAATTAATCTAACCACCCGTACCATTTTAAATATGCTTGCGGCACACCCCTACTCAAAATTTGGCCAAGAACTCCCGCCGTGGTAGGTGCAGCCCACGATACCCCTGCATGCTCAGTATTAGCGCTTTATTAATACTGGTCTCTAAGCAGATAATACGAAGCCATCCTCAGCACCCAAAAGCGCATCTTTTGCACAACTACGCTAATTACGAAAGTTATTCCTCCCCATCCATTCAATTAACCTCATATTAACAGTATATGCCACATAACTTTAAAAGGTTATCTTCCTTCCCTTTTCTGTCCACTAAATAACGGCCTCCTATATTGCAAGATAATAATTCCAGAATGCGAATTCATCAAGAATATATAATAACCAGCAGCTAAAATATGTTCCATAATGTTAAAATCGGGCTAACTGTCTTATGAATTTTTTCGCTCTTTCATTGCATGTCAATCAAGTTATTTTTTACCGCCTTTTGAAAATTCCTCAAAATATGATGTCTTTTCCCATTGTGATATCAATTAGTTGTTGCTATTGACATCAATTAAAAAATGGATATTATCATTGTATCAAATAGCAAATCAAAGCTGCTGCTTTCTATAGTACAAGTTTCAAAACCGTATGATTTATAAATTCCAAGCAACCAAGGGAGTGGCTTAATAAGGCCCCCCCTCTACCAATCTGTTCCTCTGCCCGTCAGGCAAAGTATTCAATATGGTTAAATGAAGACAGTACCCACCGCTTCCCAGATCCAACTCTGTAATGATACTATCATTATGTTCTCCTTCTACAAATCAACATTCATTTCTCTCTTATAGAGAGCAACCTTATCAATATCAATAAACCAGAAGAGAGGAATAATTTTCTCAACAACAGCGAGCGCAATTCTCAACTCGCACGCGCATTTCCCCTTTGGGGATGTCTTCGGGGGACTGGAAGCACTAATCTTGAATCTAGCACCATACTAAATATTAGAAACCAGGAGCTTAGTGGAGACGTTGTTGAGGCAGAGGTCCTCGCGGCAGAGGCCCTTGAGGCGGTGGTCCTTCTGAGGCGGTGGTCAGAGACGGGCATGAGCTAGTCTTATATACTAAAATGGTAAGTGCCTAGCAACCGATTTTGTGGCAGCTCATCCTCCCGGGCCGTCCAGGCTGCCCTGATGGGACTTTTTCCACTACCTGCCGCCCGTGGGGTAGGCGAGCCATTGCGCCTTCGTTTTTCCATGCCTCCTGTAGTCTCTGGGGTAACTGGGGCTAACCCATCTTTGAAGTGCGTCATTGGTGCCTGTTTTAACCATCGCCCAATTGTTTTCTGTAGGAGGATTATCACTTATCCGCAACAAGGCACGATAGCACGGTCGGTATGGCGGCATGTCTCGTGAGCTTTGATGCAGAGTCGGGAGTTCGATTCCCCTCGGGAGAACATCTTTTCCTTTCGAATTTTTTTATTTCTTTGATTTTCGTGTTTGAAATGTTTTCAAAAGGCCAAGGAGACGTCTGGTAACTTAAATTTGCTTTCCCTGTAATTTTTAAGTTTGCTAGACATATTTTTTTTACGTGTTTTGTTGTTCCCTTCCATGAATTTAAGGACCACTAGGAGATTATCCTCTGCTAAGCGGTATGGCTGTGTAGCCGAGTGGTTAAATGCTCGCCTGCTACCAAAATGGCTGGAGTTCAAATCCCCTTAAGGGCAAATTTTTGGTGTTTTTGTTTTTGTGATTTAAATATTTTACAATTCTTTTCAATATCTAAGAGTCACTTCGACAAAACTAGAAGGCTTTTTGGAATGACTCAAATCTTTAGATCTATTTTTACTCATATCTTTTCAATTAAAAAATTTATTTTCAATTTATCTCTCAACACGGACACTAACTTTCATGTTCATTTGGTTTTCATTTCAATTTTAATTTCATCTTTCATTTAATTTAAAGTTTTGTTGTAGCTGAAGAATTTAGAATTGCATTAAAATTTATTTTAAATTAAAGATTAATTTCACTTCTATTAATATTTACATTAAGGCCAATTCTCTTAGGAACCAAATAAACGGGAGGTCTAAATTAAAGGGAAGGGGGGGGGATATTTTCGAGAATTCCATAAACAGGGGGGCCTTTATAAGGTCCGGGGGTGGGGAAAAATTAATAAACATAGTTCCATCCTATCAAAAGTGAAATTGTTTCTTCAAAAATATATAAATGGGGGGTCCTAATAAGGCCCTGCGGGAGGGGGAAAGAACTCAAAATTAATAAACGCGGGACGTTTATTTGGCATCTAAGAGTATGAAGATGAATTAAGATGATGATAAAGTTTGACATTGGCATTATTGCATGTGGTGATAACGAACAACCTAAACATTAATTTTAAGTTTCAACGTTATTTCAGATTTACATCAAGATTAACATAAAGGTTCAGATAAAGACTCATTTGAGAACAAACTTTAAGTTTAAGTTCAAAAATGAAAGACTGATACTTAGACCAAGACTAACAAAGATGAACACTAATATTAAGATGGAGTTCAAGATTAACTAAGACTAAGATAAAGATTAAGCTTAAGATTAAGATTAAGATTAGAATTAAGATTCACATTTAGATTCACATTTAGATTCAGATACAGATTCAGATTAAGATTAAGATTAACATTTAGGTTAACATTCCAATTCATGTAGAAGTTAAGATTAAGATTCCATTTAACTTGAAGACTAAGCTTAAGACTAGACTAACATTACAATTGAGATCAAGATTTAGCTTAACAGAAAATATAGCCACCTCAATGAACAGTGTCTTTTAGGTGGAAGCTCTTATTGGCGGAGTTCATCGGAGGCGGTGGTCCTCATGAGGCGGTGGTCTTACACGGGCAAGAGCTATCTTATATACTAAAACAGAAAACGGATTAAGTCACCTTTTCGTTCAAATCCGCCCGGGAAGGTCGTTTGAGTTTCCGAGACGCAATTTTCACGCTATCCTGCCGCCCGTGGGGTAGGCGAGCCAAAACTCCTTCGTTTTTCCCTGTCTGCTGCAGTATCTGGGGTAAAAGGGGCTAACCCTTCTTTGATGTGCGTCATTGGTGCCTGTTTTAGCCATCGCCCGATTGTTTTCTGTAGGAGGATTATCACTAAATCACTAATAGGCACAATAGCACGGTCGGTAAGGGGGCGTGTCTCCTGCGCTGCGATGCAGAGTCGGGAGTTCGACTCCCCTTAGGGGTAAATCTTTTCCTTTCGATTTCTTTTATTTATGTTATTTTCGTGTTGGAAATGTTTTCAAAATGCCAAGGGGACGTCTGGTAACTAAAATTTGCTTTTGGTGTAATTTTTAAGTTCGTTACACATAATATTTTAGCGCTTTTTGTTGTTCCCTTCAATGAACATAAGGATCACTAGGAGATTATTGTCAACTAATCAATACGGCTGTGTAGCTGAGTGGTTAAATGCTCGCCTGCTACCCAGAATGGCTGGAGTTCAAGTCCTGTCAAGGGCAAATTTTTGGTACTTTTGTTTTTGTGATTTAAATAGTTCAACATTCTTTTTAATTTTAAAAGTCACTTCCACAAAACTAGGAGGTCTTTTGAATGACTCAAATCTTTAGATCTATTTTTTCTCATATTTTTTCAGTTATAAATTTATTTTCAATTTATCTCTCGACACTAACTTTCATTTTCATTTGGTTTTTATTTCTATTTTAATTTCATCTTTCATTTTAATTTAAAGTTTTATTGCAGCTGAAGAATTTAGAATAATATAAAAATTTATTTTAAATTTCACATTAATTTCATTTTCACTAATATTAACATTAAGGCCAATACTCAATTTTGTTCAAAACATTCATAATCTGGGGGGTCCTTATAAGGTCTGGATTGTTTAATCTTTTCACAAGTGAAATTGTTTCTTCGAAAATTAATAAATGGAGATCATAACAACATTTGGGGATGGGGGGAAAAACTAAATTAGTAAACGGGGGGACGTTTATTTGGCATCTAAGAGTATGAAGATGAATTAAGATTATGATAAAGTTTGAGATTGACAGTATTGCATGTGGTAATAAACAACAACATTAACATTAATTGTAAGTTTCAATGTTATTTCAGATTTACATCAGGATTAACATAACATAAAGGTTCAGATTAAGACTGATTTGAAAATGAGCTTCAGTTTACAAATTAATAATAACTTTAAGTTTAACTTCAAAAATCAAAGGCTTATACTTAGACCAAGACTAAAAAAGACTAAGACTAATATCAAGTTGGACTTAACGACTTACTAAGACTAAGATTACATCAACATTAAGATTAAGGTTAAGAGTAAGATTAGGATTAAAATTGAGAGTCAGATTCTGATTAACATTAACATTCAGATTAAGATTATGGTTAAGATTCCAATTCAGGTAGAAGTCTAGATTAAGATTACATTTAAGTTGAAGACTAAGATTAAGACTGCACTAACATTAAGATTAGAGTCAAGATTTCAATTAACAGCAAATATAGTCACCTCAATGCACGGTGCCTTTTTAGGTGGAAATTGTTTTTGGCGGAGTTCCTTGGAGGCGGTGGTCCTCATGAGGCGGTGGTCTTACACGGGCAAGGGCTAGTCTCTTATACTAAAATGGTAATTTCCATGGAAACCGGTTTTTCGACCCTCACTCCTCCCAAGTCGTAAGTGGTACGCTTTTCCGACTTTTTCGCTGCTCGGCCGACAGTGGGGTAGGCGTGTCATCGCCCTTTCGTTTTTTGCAAACTTCTTTCGCTTCTGGGGTAATTGGGGCTAACCCTTCTTTGAAGTGCGTCATTGGTGCCTGCTTTAACCATCGCCCGATTGTTTTCTGTAGGAGGATTATCACTGAAATGCAACAAGTCACTGTAGCACGGTCGGTAAAGAGGCGTGTCTCGTGAGCTGCGATGCAGTGTCGGGAGTTCGACTCCCCTCAGGGGCAAATGTTTTCCTTTCGAATTTTTTTATTTCTGTTATTTTCGTGTTGGAAATGTTTTCCCAAGGCCGAGGAGACTTCTGGTAACTAAAATTTGCTTTTGGTTTAATTTTAAAGTTTGTTAGACATAATTTTTTATCGTGTTTCGTTCTTCCCTTCCATGAATATTAGGACCACTAGGAGATTATCGCCCACTAAGCAAACGGCTGTGTAGCCAAGTGGTTACATGATCGCTTGCTACCCGGAATGACTGGAGTTCAAGTCCCCTTGAGGGCAAATTTTTGGTGTTTTTGTTTTTGTGGTTTCAATAGTTTACGATTCATTTTAATGTCAAAAAGTCACTTCAACAAAACTAGAAAGCTTTTGGAATGACTCAAATCTTTAGATCCATTTTTTTCAAATCTTTTCAATTCTAAATTTATTTTCAATTTATCTCTCGAACACTATAACTTTCATGTTCATTTGGTTTTTCTTTCAATTTTAATTTCATAAGCTTTTGGAATGACTCAAATCTTTAGATCTATTTTTTTCAAATCTTTACAATTCTAAATTTATTTTCAATTTATCTCTCGAACACTATAACTTTCATGTTCATTTGGTTTTTCTTTCAATTTTAATTTCATCTTTGATTCTAATTTAAAGTTTTATTGCAGCAATTTAAAGTTTTATTGCAGCTGAAGAATTTAGAATAATATTAAAATTTATTTCACATTAAAGATTAATTTCACTTTTACTAATATTAACATTAAGTCCGATACTCTTAGGTGTACTAAATAAACGGGGGTCCAAATAAATGGGGGGGTGGCAAATTTTTGTAGAAAATTTAATAAAGAGGGGGGTCCTTATAAGGTCCCGGGTTGGGGGACAATTAATAAACGTAGTTTCATCCTTTCACAAGTGAAATTGTTTCCTCAAAAATTAATAAATGGGGGGTCCTAATAAAGTCTGGAGGGTGGAGGAAAACACTCAAAATTAATAAACGGGGGCAGGCTTATTTGGCACCTATGAGTATGAAGATGAATTAAGATGATGATAAAGTTTGACATTGGCATTATTGCATGTGGCAATAAAGAACAACCTAAACATTAATTTTAAGTTTCAAAATTATTTCAGATTTACATCAAGATTACCATGAAGGTTCAGATTATGACTCATTTGAAAATTAACTTTAAGTTTAAGTTCAAAAATTAAAGACTGATACTTAGACCAAGACTAACAAAAACTAACACTAATATTAAGATGGAGTTCAAGATTAATTAAGACTAAGATTAAGAGTAAGCTTAAGATTAGGATTAATATTAGAATTATGATTCAGATTTAGATTCACATTTAGATTCAGATACAGATTCAGATTAAGATTAAGATTAACATTTAGATTAAGAGCAAGATTAAGATTAAAATTGAGATTTAGATTCTGATTAAGATTAACATTTAGATTAACATTAACGTTAACATTCCAATTCAGGTAGAAGTTAAGATTAAGATTCCATTTAACTTGAAGACTAAGATTAAGACTAGACTAACATTAAGATTGAGATCAAGATTTAGATTAACAGAAAATATAGCAACCTATTAATTTCACTTTTACAAATATTAACATTAAGGCCGATACTCTTAGGTGTACTAAATAAACGGGGGTCCAAATAAAGGGGAGGGGGTGGGGTGGCAAATTTTTGTAGAAAATTTAATAAAGAGGGGGGTCCTTATAACGTCCCGGGGTGGGGGACAATTAATAAACGTAGTTTCATCCTTTCACAAGTGACATTGTTTCCTCAAAAATTAATAAATGGGGGGTCCTAATAAAGTCTGGAGGGTGGAGGAAAACACTCAAAATTAATAAATGGGGGCAGGCTTATTTGGCACCTATGAGTATGAAGATGAATTAAGATGATGATAAAGTTTGACATTGGCATTATTGCATGTGGCAATAAAGAACAACCTAAACATTAATTTTAAGTTTCAAAATTATTTCAGATTTACATCAAGATTACCATAAAGGTTCAGATTATGACTCATTTGAAAATGAACTTTAAGTTTAAGTTCAAAAATTAAAGACTGATACTTAGACCAAGACTAACAAAGACTAACACTAATATTAAGATGGAGTTCAAGATTAATTAAGACTGAGATTAAGAGTAAGCTTAAGATCAAGATTAATATTAGAATTATGATTCAGATTTAGATTCACATTTAGATTCAGATACAGATTCAGATTAAGATTAAGATTAACATTTAGATTAAGAGCAAGATTAAGATTAAAATTGAGATTTAGATTCTGATTAAGATTAACATTTAGATTAACATTAACGTTAACATTCCAATTCAGGTAGAAGTTGAGATTAAGATTCCATTTAACTTGAAGACTAAGATTAAGACTAGACTAACATTAAGATTGAGATCAAGATTTAGATTAACAGAAAATATAGCAACCTCTGTGCACAGTGCCTTTTAAGTGGCAGCTCTTATTGGCAGAGTTCATCGGAGGCGGTGGTCCTCATGAGGCGGTGGTCTTACACGGGCAAGGGCTAGTCCTATATTACTAATATTCAGCTATGCAAATCAGGTTGCCCCATTGTTATGATCCATTGTTCGATTCAACAAGAAAGGCTCCAGTCCTGGGCCACCTAGAAATGCGCTTTATTTTTTAATCAAAGCCCTTTCTGCCCAGGTAGTGCACGCCGTATTTTTCTAAATCTTTTGAGAAGCGCAAGTTGATGAAAATTTCGATTTTATCTCGGCCTCAAAAAGTTTTGATTTTGATGGCGGCCATCTATTGTTCCTCTCACCACACGCACAGTGATTCTTTTGTCTTGCGGAAGTTTTTTTCGTAATTGCTCAGTTAATGTTGACATGAAATTGGAGCCAAAATTACTGAGTATTTCAAATGGAGGAAACATTCAAAATTTACTCGATTTTTACTCAAAAGTCTTGCTGTAAATTCTCCTAAACTTTCTCCAGCAAGTTGGACATTATTTCTGCTGTTGCTTTCACGAATATTCTCAAGATTTATCACGCATCCCGACTCTTTTGTTGTCTCTAAAAAACATTTCTTAGAGGTCAAACAAAACTGATTGATTTTGGAATCTTACCGATATTTTTTCTGGTTTCAAGAAGAGTTCTTGCTTTGATAGCTCCAGAAATTGCCAGGGTAAGAATTGTGTTTTGCTGTTTCCTCTAAAATTTTTCCACTGATAACGCACAGTTGAAACATTTTAAAGCACTGTGCACGCAACGCAATGAAAAAAACTCGTAAGGCCTATAGGCCTACAGTACCCTATGCAACTCAAAGGCCTAAAATTTGTTTGGGTTCTTTTAAATAGTCAAAGTTTGAACACAAAAAAGTCGACATTTTAATGAGATAGACTATTTGTTGTTGATGTAGGAAATTGGAAATTGAAGTTTTTGAGTTTTCTGTGGGATGTGGGAGGAATTTTGAACTAACCAAGCAGTAATTTTTTTTGCATGTAATAGAAATTCAAGTGCAGACAGGTCATATAAAAATTTTGTTACATTATAGTTCAAGTAGATGGAAGACAGTCAAAGATATCCATCACCTCCATGTTCACTTGCTCACAATGGTGATGATGATGATAATGATGATGACGATAATGATGATGACCATAGTGATGATTGTGATGATGATGACAATAACATTCTTTTTTGTCCACAGTATACTCTAAGGCGCCAAATAAATGGGGGGGGGTGGGAAATTTTGCAAAAATTTAATGAATGGGGGGTCCTAATAAGGTCCGTGTGGGTGGGGAAAAAAACTCAAAATTAATAAATCGAGACGTTTATTTGGAACCTTAGAGCAATACCCTTTTATCAATTCTCCAATGTGTTTACCATTACAAGTAGACTAGCCTTTTAACTTGAAGCCCGCTGAACTTCGCCAGAGTCCGGGAGGCCAGGGATGCCATGAGGAGCCAACCTTTACCCGGACGATGCAGGTGAATATTAGTACCAGTTTAGCCTTGGGAAGACAAGATACCACTCAGCTGCCTTTTAACTTGTCTTCCCAAGGCTAAACTGGTACTAATATTCACCTGCATCGTGGGTGTAAAGGTAAAACTCACCGGCATCGCGGGTGTCAAGGTAAAAAGCTCGCCCGCATCGCGGGCTTCAAGTTAAAAGGCTAGTCTACTTGTAATGGTAAACACATTGGAGAATTGATAAAAGGGTATTGCTCTAAGGTTCCATATTTTACTAAACTTCCCCCCAAATCATGACGTCATAACGGTGATGACATCACCGTAAAAAACTCATTTTGATAAAAAAATTTGCGTGGAAACTGTACTTATCAGCATAAATGGTAGAATAAGGTCATATTATCTGTAATTGATCATATTTAAACAAACTTTACCTTGCTATAGCTTGTTTTATAATAAGTTGATGACGTTGGTATGTTTTATTGCACCGTTTGTTTCTTACTTTGTGACTGATACTTTAATTAAATAAAAAACGAGAAATGGAAATATTTACACTCTACAAGCAATGATTGGAGCTAAGGTCTTACATAGTTTGAGCATGTTTTAAAACAAAATCACCAAACTACACCAAGCGAATAACCCAGAACAGTAATGTGTTTCCATTATAAATGGTAAAATTTGTTTAAATTTGAATCCCAGGCCAGTTAATTATAACAATGTGGTAGCCCATTTATGATTAAATACGAGTAGGTAGATACTTACATTCTTTCGAGCTGATGATTCGCTTCCTCGTCATTTTCATAGTCCTTTAATAACTGTGCTACCAGTGCGCCATATGTCAAGGTAAATAACTCACCACTCTACAGCAATGAAAAGAAAAAGTAATTTTTCAAGAAATCTGATCATGATCATCATGAAAAACTTTTGTTAACTTATTATCTATTGTAAAAACATTTTGAATTTCATTTGAATCAGACTAGTTCAATGAAGGAGAAATTTTAGGGCAAAGACATATTTGGCAAGGCAAGGTTAAAGAGGACGAACTTTCTATCACAATTTTTAAATGGGCTGTGAAGGCGCCATTGCAATTCTGCGTTGGCTACACGTTTTATTATAAGGAACACCTGGAACTCGAGGCTGAAAATACCCAAAAAATAAAGGAAATTTAAGGAACTGCCGAGGCTCGGATGAAAAACTAAGAATAATGTTTTTCAAGAACAAGACGATTTGTGCAAACAAATAGCAGAATAACAATGTATTTCCCATCATTCTTGCAAAAAAGACTCCATTTATATTTAAAGTTAGAAAATGAAGCAAGTTTTTATGAATTTGCGGTAACAATTAGTATTCAAACATTTCTCAAGAAAAGGAACAGCATAAGGAACTTCAGCCTGATTTTGTTGAAAAATTGAGGAATACCAGCCTAAGGCTCCTTATAAAAAAACGTGTAGTTGGCTGCTTGAAGATGCAACGACAGTTTCCCTCAAATTAAAAATTAATTCTCTCAGATAACAACATGAATATATGGATGGATAAGATGCAACACGACTGGTAAAAAGAGATTCTATTTTCTTTTTCTTCTCACAGTATTTTTACGCTTGACGCAAAATGGCGCCCAAGAGTAGCCACAGAAGAGAAGCCCATGCGTAGGATTGGATTTGGTATGTAAACTCTGTGATTTGAGCCAAAGCAACTGCTAGCTGCCATTTAAGGCCAAGCATTGCCACTTAAAATTTCCACTCAAGTCTTAATTGATTTTCCTTATTCTGTGTTCATTATGTTTTTTGAATTACTATACTCTTTGCGAAAATTAGAAAATTACAGAGACATTAGTCAATCTAAAATTGGTCAGGAATGTTTCAAGATTTCAAGTTGTTTCCACTTAATGCCTTTACGCAAACACCAGGTTTTATTCCATTGTAAACAAATTTGAAATTCTGTTCTGAAAAACTCTAATTTGAAAAAACAGCGCTCACAAGAGTCTATATACAAGAAGCATTAAATTATTTTTGTGACACGCAAACAAATTTCAAAGCTAAAAGTCGGGCAAAAGTGGGGCAAAAGTATTCAAATAAGATCGATAACATGAGATCAAGGCCGTTCTCGAAGATCCAGAGTGTATATAATGTTGTTGCTGTTAATAAATAAATTAGCATAAATTATAATGATCAGGAAATTGCACCACTTGAACGATAATTAGCAGTTGATTTAGTAACGCAGTAGATTACGAAGAGAGAATCTTGGATTTGCTATGTTTTGGTAATCAACGGTCTTTATTGCGTCGTTCCTTTAAAACATAACAAAAAGTTTCTAAAATCAGCGAGCCTAAAGCAATTCTAAAATCAACTAACTAATTACCACGCGGCCTACAGCTTATGATTGACAGGTCCAGAAGAAAATTGCACAGTGTTCCAAAACGTCCCAATATACTCCCTGAATCATTAAATTCAAAAAGTTGAACTAATCAGAGATATCTATTCGCAAGATTTACTCTGAACAACAGGAATTTCGAGATGTATAAGAATAATTATGGCCTATTTTGCTGCTCTTCCAGGGAGTCGTGTTTCTGTTTAACTTCTGTTTAAGATCTGGCAGCACCCTGATATTGTTTGGGATACTGTTCCCGCAGTAAGAGCTGAATAATGAAAGCCTATTTTCACATGTTCAAGGTTATATCTTGTGATTTGTATATTCTTGCAAATTCTTGTTCCATATTTTGATGGCAAGGATATCGGAGGAAACTTGCCCCAAAGGCTTTCTGGGCATCTCCTGTTCATGATTTTACAGGTCATCGTAGATCGATCAAATTTAATCAGTTGCTCTACGTTGAGCTAATTATAGGTCCAATCGTCTTTGACTCTTGCTGTCTCTATAATGGTTCGGGCTCGATCCTGTAGATTTCGTAGAACTTCTAATTTGGAGTCTGGGATACTTCCCCAGATTACATTAGCATAGCGTAAGTGACTTTCCACAAGGGTTCGATAGCTATATTTATCAAGTTGTTTTTGTGGTACAAGATTTTTTAGTCTCTTTAGAGATGATAGACCTCCACGAACGTTTCGTTTGACATTTTTGAAATGTTGTTCCCAGTTTAAACCCTCATCCACGATAACTCCCAGTGATTTCGTCTTTTTCATGCGTTTTATTTCCGAGTGGTTGAGTATTAGCGTTTCAGAGACTTCCATTTCGTTAACTCTGTGATTGCTCTTGTGCAATTGTAACACACCTTCTGTCTTTCGATAACTGCTTTGCATTCTGCTAGCCCAAATACTTGTTTACATTCAGTTGGCTTATGGTATTCTTTTTCAGAGTAGAATAATGGACGTTGTTTCCATTCTCTTTGTGCTGTTTTGAAAGACTTCGTGTCGATTATCTTCATACCAGACACCAGACTGTAACTCACGTGGATTTCTTTCGGTCCATTTTCTAAGAGCCTCTTCTGGATGAGGAAATTCCCATTTCGTCCAGTCATCATCATTCCGGGCAAGATCAGGTCTTATTCCATGGGCAATAATGCACGGTGTGTGTAACTTTGAAATCAATATTCAAATTTAATCCTCCCATCTAGGGTGCCACTTTGTGTCGGGAATTTTAGACTGGACGACATAAAAACTAAACTCACTTTCTTATTTTTCCTTCTTTTCTAAATATAACAAAACTCACGATAATAAGAATATAGAATTGATATGAAACCTCGCAAAGTTCGAATGTCTCTTTCCTTGTCTAGCCAGCCTATATATATATCCCTCAAAGCATTAACAATGACGTCATTAAAACGTTTCCGTCATGCGGTACTCATATTTCTGGCTGCGTGACCTTTTGTCTTTGTTTTGATTTCAGATACAGTTCTTCTGCGCGTTCTGTGAGATCTTCTTTCTCTTCTTTCTCATCTGTGAGATCTTCATATGGCATTTTTTACCATACACAATCAAGTATTAGCGGAATCATGAAGGAGTTGTTAAACAACACCTTTAAACCTGTCACAACATTAGAAAATAACACTGAAGCCGACTGAGCTCCCATCAGTCTTCTCAGGGCTATCTTTAAAATCCGAATCTGGAATCTGGAAATTGGAATCAAGAAAACCCGGAATCTTTAAAACCAGGAATCTAGAAAACTCGGAATCTTTAAAACCCTGAATCTAGAAAACCTGGAATATTTAAAACGTGGCATCTGTTAACAATGTAATATATCTATGTGCTAAACTATCGCTGGATCACCAGACTGTAAACAAATAGACTATTAGTGCAGCAAATAGCAATTTGAATGGAGAAATTTGGTCTTTGATTTGCGAATTCAAAAGAGATACAGATCACAGATTTTGGGCTTGTGGATAGGTTGAATCCACAGGGAAAGCTGCTGTTACAAATCAGCTTCTATCTAAGCAATCCTTAAACATATGAAAACTTAAATTGGTTTTTTGAAAAGTGTTAAGATTCAGCTTCAGTACGATGCATTTATTTCGACGATGGAGTTCGAAACTTAAGCGAAATACTTCATCAAAAGTAAAGCAACCTGTTTCAAAACAAATGCTTGACCCAGCCCTTTTGAGCAAACCTTCGATATTTTCCAATTTCGATATTTTTAATGAAGAAATTTCTCCATGACGTTCTTGTACCTTTGTTAAAATTTCGTGCGCAAATAATTATACCTGCAGCAAAGTGCCTTATTAAATTGAATGAATTTATTTATCAATACGACAAGTAATCACCTCATCCAATTCAGTGTTTTATTTGGTTAAAAAAAATAAACCTTTTCAGCAATTGCCACACTTTTTCTAACCATTCGTACACACAACGTGGAATTTGAACAACAAGGGAAACACTGAATATTCAAAGTGAATGTCATTCTGTATATATATAGTTTGGCACCTATGCTATTCTCTGGTGTTACTTAAGGCTAGGTAGCAAAATTCTTCGAAAGATATTCAGAGACTAAATCAAAAGAAAAGAAGACAACCCTATATGTAGAGATAGCCCTATATCCCCTGATAACCTTGGTTAACCCCTACCTTACACTACTGAAGCCCCTAATTTGTAACTAGAAGAGGAAGGAACTTGCATGTGAAGCGCCTTCTGCCCTTTCTACCAATACTCCTCAGTTTCAATCACAGGAAGCCCAATCGCATAAATATCATGAATGATATAACCTTGTGCTGTTTTCTGCCTAAAACGTCCTATTTTCAATATAGCATATTGTATTGTCGTTGTTGTTGTGGTGAAACGTCACATTGTAATAGCTTTGTACGTATAAAATAAATAATAACAAGGAGTGAAGCTTTTTGAATAGCCTTGATAAAACATTATTTTATTTAGCCTGAATTTCGGTGAATTTTGCGTTAAACGCCAACTTCTTTAGATCAAAATGTTCCCCAACACCTGAACTGTCTACAACAGGTATGAAAATGTTTTATTTATCTGGCGGTTTCAAATCTCCCGAGGCGCAGTCCTATCACTATCACATTTGCAAATTTCGGCCTGGCTATAGCAAGCTAAAATAGATACCTACACTCTTTTTTATAAGAAACCCTGTAGTACTTACTAAAACGCAGAACCACCCAAAACAACCCAAAACCACCCAAAAAAGTCTAACTTACTGTTAAATCATTGATTTTAGGAAGAATCCCTGAAATCCCCACAAATTCAACATATGCTTTGAAATATTTCTCTTTTAAATTCTTCTTTTGCCTTGGGAGTTTCGTTGTCATAGAAGGTCAGAAAGGCAGCACGTTTCATCAATAAATATACCTTTGGGAAAGGCATGCATTGTCTGGAACAGGTGCTGCATATCTCAAAATATCCACTCAAAATATCTAGTAAGACTCCGGAGAAAGGAGTGGCTGTAATAACGGTGTGTTAGAAGTCATGGGTAGTGATCTTTAATTTCCTTTTAAACGAAAATATTTTCAAGAATTTTTTTATCAAAACTGTAAATCTTAGCAATAGGTGTACAGGTCTGCAGGGCTGCAAAGTGAATGAATGCCAGAATGAAATGCCCCTTGCTCGAATCATCTCACAATTGTGCGATAATCATTCTACATTAAAAAAATTCTAATGGAAGATAGGCTTGAAAAGCTGCAGGTGATTAAATAGGCCCCTGAGAGCAATTCACAAAAGATTTGTCCACCATTCCGAGAATTGATAGCTAACAATGCATATTGTTTACGCTTTTCGCCCCAAGAGGAAAGACAAATTTACAATGGAGGGATGATGTTTTGAAGAAAATTAAGGATTTCGAGGGGCTTTCTGCTCCTCAATGAGGGAAAATGACATTTTGGCTAGTTTTGGGTGATTTTGGGTTGTTTTGATCCAATTATTGGTCATTTTGGGTGGTTTTGGCTGGTTTTGGGTCGTTTTGGCTGGTTTTGGGTCGTTTTGGGTTGTTCCACATTTTAGTAAGTACATAAGAAACCCATTTATAAGAAACTCAGTACTGAGTTCAAAATTGGTTAAGAAACTTTCAGTTCTTGACCAAAAATGATAAGAAACTCGTAGGTTGCAACAATCTTTAGAATCAGAAATATAGTATCGAAAACAACTTTTATAACATAAATGTCTATTTTTGCAAAAAAAACAGCTGATGTAAACATGAATTGTATCAATTACCTGTTTTGGCACTAAAAAAATTTTGATCCCTACAAAACTGCTAAAAAACTTTCAGTACCAAAATTGTTCAAAAATTAAGAAACTTTGGGTACTGAAAAAATCTTAGTTTCTTATAAAAAAGATTGTATTCCTTATAGGCCTATAGATATAGTTTCATGCCAAAAACAGTTGACTTTATTCTTGAAATTCAATTCTTTACGGGATCAAAACCTCAGATTTATTATTGGTGATACCATTTTAGCCAATATTTAGAATTTTTTAGTCAACTAAACCAGGGACGCCAGAAGCACTGGGACAGCACTATGCCCTCCTTGTAATCTAAGAAATGCTTTTCGTTTCATTATGAGTTAAGTTTCTCAAAGCCCACACAAAGCATTGACAAACTTTACATTCGTCTGCAAGAGCTCCATTCAGACGAGGAGTTTCACTGTCTTTTTCTGCGACAAAAAATCTATCAGCAATCAAAAGGAGCTGTGAAACAAGCAGTGCAAAAGAGAAGAGAGCCACCACTGCCCCCGCCGCCCCAAATTGCTTCTGGCGCCCCTGAACTAAACAGAAGCTCGGGCCTGTTTATATTGACAAAATCATCCCACCTTCCAGCCCGTCAGCTGAGCAGTGAGACGAATTTTTCTAGAGTTTACATGTAGAATTCCATCCCACCTTATTCCAGTTGCTTGTCTCATATTTCCGCTTTTGTTTAATTTTGTTTAATTTTCTTTTTGCTTTTGTTTAATTTTGTTTAATTTTTTCATTTTGTCTGGCGCTTGTGCATAATGAGCAATTTCATCCCACCGTCCAGCTTTCATCCTTCCTTCCAGCGCTTATATGAGAAAATTTCATCCCACCTAGGTGAGATCCCACCTCTCAACGAGTGAGATCTCACCTGACTGGGATGAAACGTTTTCCATATAAACAGAAGATGAAAAATACAAAGATTTGTATTGGAAGGTGAGATCTCACCTCTCAGCTACAGGGCTGGAAGGTGGGGTGATTTTCCCAATATAAACAGGCCCATAGACACCCCAAACCGCTGATTTGAAGGGGAGGGGCCAGGGGGTAATGGTGATGATTGATTGATTGATGAGCCAAGATATTGGTTGCAACGTTGCGGGACAAATTTTTGAACTTACAACTTTTTTGCATCTGATGCTCCTTTCCCTCCAGATTGTCTTGACATTTGGGTTTGAACAAGAGAGTTCTTTGACACATAAATCAAGATAACCGAAAATGACAGCTAACAATATTGTGTACAGTGTGTTGATTCTAGTTCTGAGTTCAGGATTCGGTTTAGGATGGCTCCAGATGAAATGCGGAACACGGAACGAAACAAGGAACGATTCAGTGACTAAAATGCGAAACAACATGTCTAAAATACGGAACAACAATGGTGACTGAAATGCAAAACGGTTTTATAACTGACTGAAATACAAAACAACGTCTAAAATACTAAAATACGAAACTACTCATCTGATTTACGGGTAACCGTAACAGTACATGTTTTTGTTAGACATTTATTTAGTCACGCAACTGATTTTGTGTTGATTCCAGTTCTGGGTTCAGTATTCGGTTCAGGGTTCGGTTCAGGATTGAGTTCAGGACACAGGGGTCCACATTACGGAGAATAACTTTCGAAAGATGGGATTATCTCTGAGTAGTGCGGGGGATGCTCAGTAGTGTGGAGGGATATCTTTGAGAAGACTGGGGGTGTTTGCATGGCTATCATGTTAATCAAGCGTAATCAGTTTTAGATACAGTGTTAAAAGACGGGGGCTCGGCAACCCGCATTTTGAAAGAGCTAAGAAATTGAGCGATTCTTTCAAAATGTGGAAATTTACTAAAAAGAAATACTGTAAAGAAATTTTTCACAGTTTTCGTTTGCTGATCTTTGTATACCTAAAAACGATAAATGATTGATAAAACGATAAAACGGCATTTCGCAACCTAAAATATCTACCAAGAGAAGTGTGTGGTGTCAATATGAGGTGAATAAAGTTCAGTTAAAATTGCCAAAAAATGTGAAAAGAAGCTTTCTAGACAGAAAAAGAATTTTTCTGCCTGTTTCGACTTTTTGTGACAATTTGAGCGACTTAATTACTTTTTCGGCTACAAACTGCCTAACACAAATGCTATGCCCATTTGGAGCACAGATAGGACGTCAAAATAAGGTGAATAGCCAAACTTTCGGCAAAATGTTTAAAATAATCTTAGAAATTTCATTTTTATATGGAAGTTGAATTTCTCTCCCAGTCTTATATACGGTAGGATTTCAAATTTTTTAAAACCACAAGATATTAATTTGTCGATGCGAAAATCATATAAAGCACCCATAAATTAGTCTAGGTGCAAAGTTTTCATATCTTAGCGCTTGTCTTATCAATTTTGTGAGCGTTCAAAGTTTGCGATTTTATAAGGACTCAGACCGTGTTGGGTAAAAAGTCTCACCAAGTTCGTTTTTTGCGGTCAAATCCTTTATGAAATCGTGTATTTTGAATGCTCTTAAATTAAGAAAACAAGCGCTAGGACATTGAAACTTTGTCCCTATACTAAGTTTTGTATGCTTTATACGAATTTTGCATCGAAAACTCTTTATCTTGTGCTGTCGACCGTCTACCGAAGTGATCTATAGCCTTGGAAAAATCCATGCCGTTTATGGCTGTTTTTCGACACAAATACAGTACATCAAAGTGAGGTGAATGATATTTTTGTAGGCGTAATCTGACAAGGACGATGACGAGAAGACACACGAATACAAGAAACCTACCAACTGGACACCACCACGTAACCTTGACCCAGCACTGGACCTCTACATCAACAATATTGAACGCGACATAGAGAAGATTACACCTACAAAAATTTCGACAACCCCACTAAAACTGAACGCACAGCTCTTACACAGTTAACTAAACGCACTGACATTGTCATCAAACCCGCTGAAAAAGGGTCTGGTACAGTAGTCATGGACAAACAGTTTTACATAGACGAATGCAACCGACAGCTCAACGACACTAATTTCTACAAAAAACTTGACACTGAGCACACCATTTAAGTCACTTGTCTGGTGGCGCTACATTGAAGATATTTTTTTATTTGGACGCACGGACAACAAAAAATTGCTGACTTTATTGACAATCTTAACAACATTCTTCCCACTATCAAATTCACTAGCGACATCTCCTCCACCTCAACTCACTCCCTTGATGTTACTGTCACACTCAACATAGACCAAAGCATCTCCACAGACCTTTACATCAAACCGACTGATACCCATCAATATCTGCTCCATTCTTCTGCGCATCCCAAACACACCAAGAACTCCATACCATTCAGTCTTGCTTTACGCCTGCGACGCATCTGTTCTGACGGCACGACCTTTACAAAACGAACTACTGAACTGCTTACGTACCATACGAACAGAGGTTACAGACCTAAACATGTATGAAACGAAATACGGAAAGCTTCTCGTATTACTAGACAGGACAGCTTAAAGACAAAAAACAAGCAATAGAACAACAGGACTCCTTTTGTGGTAACCTACCATCCAGGGTTACCTCAATCGGGTCAAATACTTACAAAACATTACACTTCATTTCAGAACTCTGAAGACTGCAAAGAAGCTTTCCCCCAACCACCAGTACTGAGCTACAGAAGGACGAAAAGCCTAAGGGATCATCTAGTACGTGCGAAGATAAAAAATGACGCAACCAACGATCCCAAAGGCGTACACAAGTGCTCGTCCAAGTGCAACTGCTACATATGTACGCACATACGTGACGGGGCCACTACAGTAACATTAACCAACACAGACAAAACATTCAACATCAAACAGCGACTGGACTGTAACTCGACCAACGTTATTTACGTCATAAAATGCCTGCGGTGCAGACAGAACAGGGACAAGAACTGCCAGTACATCGGACAGACGGGAAGACGACTACGAGACCGACTCAACGAGCACCGTAGGGACATTATCAACAAAAGACATGACAAATCCGGGGTTGCAGATCACTTCTGTAAACCCGGACACACAGTTGACGACCTACAAATTCTACCCATCCTACAATTACATAACAAACGGGAGAGTGTTAGAAGAGCCAAAGAACAATATTTCATTGGCCTAGTTAACACTCTCGCTCCTAACGGACTTAACAGGACTACTGACCGCTAACCCACTCTAACCTCTTCTTCCCACTACCTAACTATTTTTACCCTCATTACTATTATAATAATTAAGGAGTTTATTTTTTCTTTTCTCATTAATAAAACAATTTTCTATAATTATTAATTTTATTATCATTTCACCGTTATGATTATTTATCATTACGACAACATGCACATCTTCCACACCACACCTTGCCACTGTGATGCATCAAACATACCACCAATCAGATTTCACCAACCATAATTCAAAATAATTGCTTGTTTATACTGTTAAAAATTTTTTTTCGGTTCTATCACACCACTCTGAAGAAGAAATATTAGTTTTAAAAAAATTTTCTAATTCGAAACTTTAGTTTATCTTTTGTTTTTGCGTCGCGGTGTTCCTGCTTGGTTTTATATTTATCTCTTCGCCGCAAGAAAAACTTCTACACGCAGCAGCCAGTTAAGTGGTCTTTCCTTTATCAATTTATAAACGAAGAGTGGGAATTCTCCCAATTTACATATGAAAAAAATACAATAAACCACTGGATGACGGTGAACAAGAAGTTACAAATGACTAGATATATGTCTTGGCAAGGCCATGTTAGCTAAGCAAGCTTATGAATTTTTGATGTCTTTCTCATACACACATTTTTATGTTCGAAGAATTTCCAACATATTGGTGTGGGGTGGATGTCACTCACTCACTCACTAACTCACCCACTCACTCACTGACTTACAAAATTACTAACTAACCAACGCTTGAACAAAGGAAAACGTGTAACAATAGGGCCATTGTCAAGAATGCCATTAGGGCCATCGTCTCGGCCATTGAAGCACAATTTGCGGTTATTTAAGGAACGGCACCACCACCACAAGCATCCCTAAAACCATCACCACGACCATCCCTATCACCACCACCACAACCAACCCTACAACCATCACCTGGACCACCCCTATCACCACCACTACAACCACCCCTTCAGCACCACAACCACCTCTACCACCACCACCACACCCACCATACCACCACAATCACCCCTATCAACCAGGATCATGATCATCGTGTTCATCATCATAACCACCATCATTATCATCATAATCATTATCATCATCGTTGTGCATACCAATAAACATCTTTCATCATTTGACCGAAATAGCTATATTCAACCAGAGTCGTTCTTCGAACATGCCCATAGGGCCCCTATGTTTTAATAAGAATACAGTCTATGTGAATACTGAGGCTCAAAATCGCTGAAATTTAAGAATTAATAAAGCCAAGCTCAAGCCTCATGAAGACATTTCTCTTCGATTTTCACAAAGCAAAAAATGTTATTGTGGCGCTGTATTTGTTTTGCAATACACATTGGGCTGCATTGGTTTAATGAGATAGGCGGAGCTGAAATAGTACCTTATCTACCTTTGGATCAGGTTTTTTGGCTTTTTATCATAATATGGTATATGACAAAAATTTGACGAGTGTGCTAAATTACGTGCCATACATGCCACATTTTCTTATGTACCTTTCCAAAGCTTTGTACGTTTCAACGTGCCTACATGCCACATTTTCTTACGTACCTACATGCCAAAGCTTTGTACGTGCCAACGTGCCTACATGCCACATTTTCTTACGTGCCTACGTGCCAAAGCTTTGTACGTGTCAACGTGCCTACATGCCACATTTTCTTACGTGCCAAGGCCAACGTGCCAAAGTGCCTACGTACGATATTTTCTTACGTGCAAACCTGCCAAATTTTGTACGTGCCAACGTGCCTACATTCCGTTTTACGTGCCAAAGCTTCTTACACTTCAATGTAGGTTCCAATTATAGGTGCCAACCTGTCGCCGCAGGGAATCTTTAAACGAAATTCTACTCGTGGGGATTACTCCGCTGTCCACATTCGACCCTGGTATCGGCCTTGTCTATTCGCAATTTGATTGGCTGTTCAAACAATAGATAATTTAAGTGACGTCACAGTTTCTTCAAAATTTCACACCAAAATAGGTCGAAAACTATGTGAAAAAACATCTATAAAAACCAAAAAATGATGCTACATGAGATATTGTATCTTGCCTGATAGTTATCAATGAAATTCTTTGCGTTTCCTTTCAAAGAACAACTGCTTTTAGAACCTTCATCATGTTTTGATGCCTAGGCCAAATTTGCCAGTATTTTGGCAGATTTTCGTGGCCGGTACCAGGGACCAAATCGATTTGACGGTTGAGATTCGATGAAATTCGATTTGTCCCCTGGGGACGAGGTTGTCGCAAGGGTTTATGGCAATTGGTAAAATGAGTGACCGTACCAAGTGAATCTTTGAAGCCTTGCTGTGACTGTTCTTCCATCGTGAGGTTTGTGCCCCCTTTTTCCAATTTCGCTTAACCAACGCGGCTTTGAATTTCCTTTTCTTAACCGACCATTTGATTGGTAATGGATCCCAGGAAATTAATGTTGTCAACTTTAATAAAAGGGGTAGGTACTTAACTGGTGGGGAATCTTTTTCAACTGGTGTGGAAATGTGAGGGCCTGGTGGGGATTTTCTCACTAGTTTGTATGTTAAAAGATCCCTATGCCGTCGTATCATCTACGTATCATTACAGTCTTTTACTTTATTAAACAGTGTTTATTATTTGTTCATTATTATTTATCATTTATATTTATAACAAAAAAATTGTTAGGCCAAAGATTGCTTTAAAATACGTGTATAAAAAGCGTTTACCCTATCTGCATTCAAAAGGAACGCCATAAGCCCTCCGCATTTCTCACAGCTGCCCTTCGAAATTTTCAAATGTCCAAAAAGTAGACTTTTGCGCGCACATCTTAGTATTAGTTCAGTCTTGAAAAAGTACCGTATTTCAGAAAAAAAAATCAACCATATCGTCGGTCGAACTTTCGAACATATTTTGCACGTTAATTAGAAATTTCACCTTCAAAACGACCACTTAAAACATCTTTGCATTTTAAAAATACTTGACCACTGTGTAATGACTAACCCCAACAGGAACTCTTTAAAGGTTCCTTGATTGGGTGGGTACTCTATTGTAGTTTTCGGAAAAGCTGCAATAGGCTAATGGAAAAGTAGAGCGAATGGGGTTCTGCTCATAGTCATTATGGTCTAGTCAGGTTTAAAGGCAAATAAAATGGTTGCCTTCCAAGCAATCTATCCGGGTTCCACTCCGGCCGACACATAATTATTAAGATATCATTTTTCATTAAGAGAATACTATTTCAACCAAACGAAAAAGTAAATCAACTATTTCCCGTTTAAAATTCAAAAAGCGTTGGTGGTGTAGTTGTCAGCATTGTTGCCTTCCACGCAATCGATCCGGGTTCAACTCCCGGCCGACGCATAATATTTAAGATATCATTTTGCAGTAAGAAAAAACTATTTCAACCAAACAAAAAAGTAAATCAACTATTTCCCCTTTAAAATTCAAAAAGCGTTGGTGGTGTAGCGGTTAGCATGGTTGCCTTCCAAGCAATCGATCCGGGTTCCACTCCCGGCCGACGCATAATTATTAAGATATCATTTTGCATTAAGAGAATACTATTTCAAACCAAACGGAAAAGTAAATCAACTATTTCCCCTTAAAAATTCAACAAGCGTTGGTGGTGTAGCGGTTAGCATGGTTGCCTTCCAAGCAATCGATCCAGGTTCCACTCCCGGCCGAGGCATAATTATTGAGATATCATTTTGCATTAAGAGAATACTATTTCGAACCAAATGGAAAAGTAAATCAACTATTTCCCCTTAAAAATTCAACAAGCGTTGGTGGTGTAGCGGTTAGCATGGTTGCCTTCCAAGCAATCGATCCGGGTTCCACTCTCCCGAGGAATAATTATTAAGATATCATTTTGCATTAAGAGAATACTATTTCGAACCAAATGGAAAAGTAAATCAACTATTTCCCCTTAAAAATTCAACAAGCGTTGGTGGTGTAGCGGTTAGCATGGTTTCCTTCCAAGCAATCGATCCGGGTTCCACTCCCGGCCGACGCATAATTATTAAGACATCATTTTGCATTAAGAGAATACTATTTCAACCAAACGAAAAAGTAAATCAACTATTTCCCCTTTAAAATTCAAAAAGCGTTGGTGGTGTAGTGGTTAGCATGGTTGCCTTCCAAGCAATCGATCCGGGTTCAACTCCCGGCCGACGCTTAATATTTAAGATATCATTTTGCAGTAAGAAAAAACCATTTCAACCAAACGAAAAAGTAAATCAACTATTTCCCCTTTAAAATTCATAAAGCGTTGGTGGTTTAGCGGTTAGCATGGTTGCCTTCCAAGCAATCGATCCGGGTTCAACTCCAAGCCGACGCATAATTCTTAAAATATTTTTTTGCAGTAAGAAAAGACTATTTAACCAAACGAAAAAGTAAATCAACTATTTCCCCTTAAAAATTCAACAAGCGTTGGTGGATAAGCGGTTAGCATGGTTGCCTTCCAAGCAATCGATCCGGGTTCCACTCCCGGCCGAGGCAAAATTATTAAGATATCATTTTGCATTAAGAGAATACTATTTCAAACCAAACGAAAAAGTAAATAAACTATTTCCCCTTTAAAATTCAAAAAGTGTTGGTGGTGTAGCGGTTAGCATGGTTGCCTTCCAAGCAATCGATCCGGGTTCCACTCCCGGCCGAGGCATAATTCTTAAAATATTATTTTGCAGTAAGAAAAAGCTATTTCAAACCAAACGGAAAAGTAAATCAACTATTTCCCCTTAAAAATTCAACAAGCGTTGGTGGTGTAGCGGTTAGCATGGTTGCCTTCCAAGCAATCGATCCAGGTTCCACTCCCGGCCGAGGCATAATTATTAAGATATCATTTTGCAGTAAGAAAAAACTATTTCAACCAAACAAAAAAGTAAATCAACTATTTCCCCTTTAAAATTCAAAAAGCGTTGGTGGTGTAGCGGTTAGCATGGTTGCCTTCCAAGCAATCGATCCGGGTTCCACTCCCGGCCGACGCATAATTATTAAGATATCACTTTGCATTAAGAGAATACTATTTCAAACCAAACGGAAAAGTAAATCAACTATTTCCCCTTAAAAATTCAACAAGTGTTGGTGGTGTAGCGGTTAGCATGGTTGCCTTCCAAGCAATCGATCCGGGTTCCACTCCCCCGAGGAATAATTATTAAGATATCATTTTGCATTAAGAGAATACTATTTCGAACCAAATGGAAAAGTAAATCAACTATTTCCCCTTAAAAATTCAACAAGCGTTGGTGGTGTAGCGGTTAGCATGGTTTCCTTCCAAGCAATCGATCCGGGTTCCACTCCCGGCCAATGCATAATTATTAAGACATCATTTTGCATTAAGAGAATACTATTTCAACCAAACGAAAAAGTAAATAAACTATTTCCCTTTAAAATTCAAAAGTGTTGGTGGTGTAGCGGTTAGCATGGTTGCCTTCCAAGCAATCGATCCGGGTTCCACTCCCGGCCGAGGCATAATTCTTAAAATATTATTTTGCAGTAAGAAAAAGCTATTTCAAACCAAACGGAAAAGTAAATCAACTATTTCCCCTTAAAAATTCAACAAGCGTTGGTGGTGTAGCGGTTAGCATGGTTGCCTTCCAAGCAATCGATCCAGGTTCCACTCCCAGCCGAGGCATAATTATTAAGATATCATTTTGCATTAAGAAAATACTATTTCAAACCAAATGGAAAAGTAAATCAACTATTTCCCCTTAAAAATTCAACAAGCGTTGGTGGTTTAGCGGTTAGCATGGTTGCCTTCCAAGCAATCTATCCGGGCTCCACTCCGGCCGACACATAATTATTAAGATATCATTTTGCATTAAGAGAATACTATTTCAACCAAACGAAAAAGTAAATCAACTATTTCCCCTTTAAAATTCAAAAAGCGTTGGTGGTGTAGCGGTTAGCATGGTTGCCTTCCAAGCAATCGATCCAGGTTCAACTCCCGGCCGACGCATAATATTTAAGATATCATTTTGCAGTAAGAAAAAACCATTTCAACGAAACGAAAAAGTAAATCAAGTATCAACCATTTCCCCTTTAAAATTCAACAAGCGTTGGTGGTGTAGAGTTTAGCATCGTTGCCTTCCAAGCAATCGATCCGGGTTCAACTCCCGGCAGACGCATAATTCTTAAGATATCATTTTGCAGTAAGAAAAAACCATTTCAACCAAACCAAAAAGTAAATCAACTATTTCCCCATAAAATTCAAAAAGCGTTGGTGGTGTAGTGGTTAGCATGGTTGCCTTCCAAGCAATCGATCCGGGTTCAACTCCCAGCCGACGCAAAATTCTTAAAATATTATTTTGCAGTAAGAAAAAACTATTTAACCAAACGAAAAAGTAAATCAACTATTTCCCCTTAAAAATTCAAAAAGCGTTGGTGGTATAGCGGTTAGCATGGTTGCCTTCCAAGCAATCGATCTGCGTTCAACTCCCAGCCGACGCATAATTCTTAAAATATTATTTTGCAGTAAGAAAAAACTATTTCGAACCAAATGGAAAAGTAAATCAACTATTACCCCTTAAAAATTCAACAAGCGTTGGTGGTGTAGCGGTTAGCATGGTTGCCTTCCAAGCAATCGATCCGGGTTCCACTCCCGGCCGACGCATAATTATTAAGATATCATTTTGCATTAAGAGAATACTATTTCAAACCAAACGGAAAAGTAAATCAACTATTTCCCCTTAAAAATTCAACAAGCGTTGGTGGATAAGCGGTTAGCATGGTTGCCTTCCAAGCAATCGATCCGGGTTCCACTCCCGGCCGAGGCATAATCATTAAGATATCATTTTGCATTAAGAGAATACTATTTCAAACCAAATGGAAAAGTAAATCAACTATTTCCCCTTAAAAATTCAACAAGCGTTGGTGGTGTAGCGGTTGGCATGGTTGCCTTCCAAGCAATCTATCCGGGCTCCACTCCGGCCGACACATAATTATTAAGATATCATTTTGCATTAAGAGAATACTTTTTCAACCAAACGAAAAAGTAACCCCTTTAAAATTCAAAAAGCGTTGGTGGTGTAGCGGTTAGCATGGTTGCCTTCCAAGCAATCGATCCGGGTTCAACTCCCGGCCGACGCATAATATTTATAATATCATTTTGCAGTAAGAAAAAACCATTTCAACCAAACGAAAAAGTAAATCAAGTATCAAACTATGTCCCCTTTAAAATTCAACAAGCGTTGGTGGTGTAGCGTTTAGCATCGTTGCCTTCCAAGCAATCGATCGAGGTTCAACTCCCGGCAGACGCATAATTCTTAAGATATCATTTTGCATTAAGAGAATACAATTTCAAACCAAACGGAAAAGTAACCCCTTTAAAATTCAAAAAGCGTTGGTGGTGTAGCGGTTAGCATGGTTGCCTTCCGAGCAATCGATCCGGGTTCCACTCCCGGCCGACGCATAATTATTAAGATATCATTTTGCATTAAGAGAATACTATTTCAAACCAAACGAAAAAGTAAATAAACTATTTCCCCTTTAAAATTCAAAAAGTGTTGGTGGTGTAGCGGTTAGCATGGTTGCCTTCCAAGCAATCGATCCGGGTTCCACTCCCGGCCGAGGCATAATTCTTAAAATATTATTTTGCAGTAAGAAAAAGCTATTTCAAACCAAACGGAAAAGTAAATCAACTATTTCCCCTTAAAAATTCAACAAGCGTTGGTGGTGTAGCGGTTAGCATGGTTGCCTTCCGAGCAATCGATCCGGGTTCCACTCCCGGCCGACGCATAATTATTAAGATATCATTTTGCATTAAGAGAATACTATTTCAAACCAAACGAAAAAGTAAATAAACTATTTCCCCTTTAAAATTCAAAAAGTGTTGGTGGTGTAGCGGTTAGCATGGTTGCCTTCCAAGCAATCGATCCGGGTTCCACTCCCGGCCGAGGCATAATTCTTAAAATATTATTTTGCAGTAAGAAAAAGCTATTTCAAACCAAACGGAAAAGTAAATCAACTATTTCCCCTTAAAAATTCAACAAGCGTTGGTGGTGTAGCGGTTAGCATGGTTGCCTTCCAAGCAATCGATCCAGGTTCCACTCCCGGCCGAGGCATAATTATTAAGATATCATTTTGCAGTAAGAAAAAACTATTTCAACCAAACAAAAAAGTAAATCAACTATTTCCCCTTTAAAATTCAAAAGCGTTGGTGGTGTAGCGGTTAGCATGGTTGCCTTCAAGCAATCGATCCGGGTTCCACTCCCGGCCGACGCATAATTATTAAGATATCACTTTGCATTAAGAGAATACTATTTCAAACCAAACGGAAAAGTAAATCAACTATTTCCCCTTAAAAATTCAACAAGTGTTGGTGGTGTAGCGGTTAGCATGGTTGCCTTCCAAGCAATCGATCCGGGTTCCACTCCCCCGAGGAATAATTATTAAGATATCATTTTGCATTAAGAGAATACTATTTCGAACCAAATGGAAAAGTAAATCAACTATTTCCCCTTAAAAATTCAACAAGCGTTGGTGGTGTAGCGGTTAGCATGGTTTCCTTCCAAGCAATCGATCCGGGTTCCACTCCCGGCCAATGCATAATTATTAAGACATCATTTTGCATTAAGAGAATACTATTTCAACCAAACGAAAAAGTAAATAAACTATTTCCCCTTTAAAATTCAAAAAGTGTTGGTGGTGTAGCGGTTAGCATGGTTGCCTTCCAAGCAATCGATCCGGGTTCCACTCCCGGCCGAGGCATAATTCTTAAAATATTATTTTGCAGTAAGAAAAAGCTATTTCAAACCAAACGGAAAAGTAAATCAACTATTTCCCCTTAAAAATTCAACAAGCGTTGGTGGTGTAGCGGTTAGCATGGTTGCCTTCCAAGCAATCGATCCAGGTTCCACTCCCAGCCGAGGCATAATTATTAAGATATCATTTTGCATTAAGAAAATACTATTTCAAACCAAATGGAAAAGTAAATCAACTATTTCCCCTTAAAAATTCAACAAGCGTTGGTGGTTTAGCGGTTAGCATGGTTGCCTTCCAAGCAATCTATCCGGGCTCCACTCCGGCCGACACATAATTATTAAGATATCATTTTGCATTAAGAGAATACTATTTCAACCAAACGAAAAAGTAAATCAACTATTTCCCCTTTAAAATGCAAAAAGCGTTGGTGGTGTAGCGGTTAGCATGGTTGCCTTCCAAGCAATCGATCCAGGTTCAACTCCCGGCCGACGCATAATATTTAAGATATCATTTTGCAGTAAGAAAAAACCATTTCAACGAAACGAAAAAGTAACCCCTTTAAAATTCAAAAAGCGTTGGTGGTGTAGCGGTTAGCATGGTTGCCTTCCAAGCAATCGATCCGGGTTCAACTCCCGGCCGACGCATAATTATTAAGATATCATTTTGCATTAAGACAATACTATTTCAAACCAAAGGGAAAAGTAAATCAACTATTTCCCCTTAAAAATTCAACAAGCGTTGGTGGATAAGCGGTTAGCATGGTTGCCTTCCAAGCAATTGATCCGGGTTCCACTCCCGGCCGAGGCATAATTATTAAGATATCATTTTGCATTAAGAGAATACTATGTCAAACCAAATGGAAATGTAAATCAACTATTTCCCCTTAAAAATTCAACAAGCGTTGGTGGTGTAGCGGTTAGCATGGTTGCCTTCCAAGCAATCGATCCGGGTTCAACTCCCGGCAGACGCATAATTCTTAAGATATCATTTTGCATTAAGAGAATACTATTTCAAACCAAACGGAAAAGTAACCCCTTTAAAATTCAAAAAGCGTTGGTGGTGTAGTGGTTAGCATGGTTGCCTTCCGAGCAATCGATCCGGGTTCAACTCCCGGCCGACGCATAGTTCTTAAAATATTATTTTGCAGTAAGAAAAAACTATTTAACCAAACGAAAAAGTAAATCAACTATTTCCCCTTAAAAATTCAAAAAGCGTTGGTGGTGTAGTGGTTAGCATGGTTGCCTTCCGAGCAATCGATCCGGGTTCAATTCCCGGCCGACGCATAGTTCTTAAAATATTATTTTGCAGTAAGAAAAAACTATTTAACCAAACGAAAAAGTAAATCAACTATTTCCCCTTAAAAATTCAAAAAGCGTTGGTGGTGTAGTGGTTAGCATGGTTGCCTTCCAAGCAATCGATCCGCGTTCAACTCCCGGCCGACGCATAATTCTTAAAATATTATTTTGCAGTAAGAAAAAAGTATTTAACCAAACGAAAAAGTAAATCAACTATTTCCCCTTAAAAATTCAAAAAGCGTTGGTGGTGTAGCGGTTAGCATGGTTGCCTTCCAAGCAATCGATCCGCGTTCAACTCCCGGCCGACGCATAATTCTTAAAATATCATTTTGCAGTAAGAAAAAACTATTTCAAACCAAATGGAAAAGTAAATCAACTATTTCCCCTTAAAAATTCAACAAGCGTTGGTGGTGTAGCGGTTAGCATGGTTGCCTTCCAAGCAATCGATCCGGGTTCCACTTCCGGCCGAGGCATAATTATTAAGATATCATTTTGCATTAAGAGAATACTATTTCAAAGCAAATGGAAAAGTAAATCAACTATTTCCCCTTAAAAATTCATCAAGCGTTGGTGGTGTAGCGGTTAGCATGGTTGCCTTCCAAGCAATCTATCCGTGTTCCACTCCGGTCGACACATAATTATTAAGATATCATTTTGCATTAAGAGAATACTATTTAAACCAAACGAAAAAGTAAATCAAATATTTCCCATTTAAAATTCAAAAAGCGTTGGTGGTGTAGCGGTTTGCATGGTTGCCTTCCAAGCAATCGACCCTGGTTCAACTCCCGGCCGACGCACAATATTTATGATATCATTTTGCAGTAAGAAAAAACTATTTCAACCAAACGAAAAAGTAAATCAAGTATCAACTACTTCCCCTTTAAAATTCAACAAGCTTGGTGGTGTAGCGGTTAGCATGGTTGCCTTCCAAGCAATCTATCCGGGTTCCACTCCGGCCGACACATAATTATTAAGATATCATTTTGCATTAAGAGAATACTTTTTCAACCAAGCGAAGAAGTAAATCAACTATTTCCCATTTAAAATTCAAAAAGCGTTGGTGGTGCAGCGGTTAGCATGGTTGCCTTCCAAGCAATCGATCCGGGTTCAACTCCCGGCGGACGCATAATATTTAAGATATCACTTTGCATTAAGAGAATACTATTTCAACCAAACGAAAAAGTAAATAAACTATTTCCCCTTTAAAATTCAAAAAGCGTTGGTTGTGTAGCGGTTAGCATGGTTGCCTTCCAAGCAATCGATCCGGGTTCAACTCCCGGCCGACGCATAATATTTATGATATCATTTTGCAGTGAGAAAAAACTATTTCAACCAAACGAAAAAGTAAATCAAGTAGCTATCAACTATTTCCCCTTTAAAATTCAACAAGCTTGGTGGTGTAGCGGTTAGCATGGTTGCCTTCCAAGCAATCTATCCGGGTTCCACTCCGGCCGACACATAATTATTAAGATATCATTTTGCATTAAGAGAATACTTTTTCAACCAAACGAAAAAGTAAATCAACTATTTCCCATTTAAAATTCAAAAAGCGTTGGTCGTGTAGCGGTTAGCATGGTTGCCTTCCAAGCAATCGATCCTGGTTCAACTCCCGGCCGACGCATAATATTTGTGATCTCATTTTGCAGTAAGAAAAAACTATTTCAAACCAAACGGAAAAGTAAATCAACTATTTCCCCTTAAAAATTCAACAAGCGTTGGTGGTGTAGCGGTTAGCATGGTTGCCTTCCAAGCAATCGATCCAGGTTCCACTCCCGGCCAAGGCATAATTATTAAGATATCATTTTGCATTAAGAGAATACTATTTCGAACCAAATGGAAAAGTAAATCAACTATTTCCTTAAAATTCAACAAGCGTTGGTGGTGTAGCGGTTAGCATGGTTGCCTTCAAGCAATCGATCCGGGTTCCACTCCCCGAGGCATAATTATTAAGATATCATTTTGCATTAAGAGAATACTATTTCGAACCAAATGGAAAAGTAACTCAACTATTTCCCCTTAAAAATTCAACAAGCGTTGGTGGTGTAGCGGTTAGCATGGTTGCCTTCCAAGCAATCGATCCGGGTTCAACTCCCGGCCGACGCATAATATTTAAGATATCATTTTGCAGTAAGAAAAAACCATTTCAACCAAACGAAAAAGTAAAATCAACTATTTCCCCTTTAAAATTCAAAAAGCGTTGGTGGTGTAGCGGTTAGCATGGTTGCCTTCCAAGCAATCGATCCGGGTTCAACTCCTGGCCGACGCATAATATTTAAGATATCATTTTGCAGTAAGAAAAAACCATTTCAACCAAACGAAAAAGTATATCAAGTATCAACCATTTCCCCTTTAAAATTCAACAAGCGTTGGTGGTGTAGCGTTTAGCATCGTTGCCTTCCAAGCAATCGATCCGGGTTCAACTCCCGGCAGACGCATAATTCTTAAGATATCATTTTGCAGTAAGAAAAAACCATTTCAACCAAACCAAAAAGTAAATCAACTATTTCCCCATAAAATTCAAAAAGCGTTGGTGGTGTAGAGGTTAGCATAGTTGCCTTCCAAGCAATCGATCCGGGTTTAACTCCCAGCCGACGCATAATTCTTAAAATATTATTTTGCAGTAAGAAAAAACTATTTAACCAAACGAAAAAGTAAATCAACTATTTCCCCTTAAAAATTCAAAAAGCGTTGGTGGTGTAACAGTTAGCATGGTTGCCTTCCAAGCAATCGATCCGCGTTCAACTCCCGGCCGACGCATAATTCTTAAAATATCATTTTGCAGTAAGAAAAAACTATTTCAAACCAAATGGAAAAGTAAATCAACTATTTCCCCTTAAAAATTCAACAAGCGTTGGTGGTGTAGCGGTTAGCATGGTTGCCTTCCAAGCAATCGATCCGGGTTCCACTCCGGCCGACACAAAATTATTAAGATATCATTTTGCATTAAGAGAATACTTTTTCAACCAAACGAAAAAGTAAATCAACTATTTCCCATTTAAAATTCATCAAGCGTTGGTGGTGTAGCGGTTAGCATGGTTGCCTTCCAAGCAATCTATCCGGGTTCCACTCCGGTCGACGCATAATATTTAAGATATCATTTTGCATTAAGAGAATACTATTTCAACCAAACGAAAAAGTAAATAAACTATTTCCCCTTTAAAATTCAAAAAGCGTTGGTTGTGTAGCGGTTAGCATGGTTGCCTTCCAAGCAATCGATCCGGGTTCAACTCCCGGCCGACGCATAATATTTATGATATCATTTTGCAGTGAGAAAAAACTATTTCAACCAAACGAAAAAGTAAATCAAGTATCTATCAACTATTTCCCCTTTAAAATTCAACAAGCTTGGTGGTGTAGCGGTTAGCATGGTTGCCTTCCAAGCAATCTATCCGGGTTCAACTCCAGCCGACACATAATTATTAAGATATCATTTTGCATTAAGAGAATACTTTTTCAACCAAACGAAAAAGTAAATCAACTATTTCCCATTTAAAATTCAACAAGCTTGGTGGTGTAGCGGTTAGCATGGTTGCCTTCAAAGCAATCGATCCTGGTTCAACTCCCGGCCGACGCATAATATTGGTGATCTCATTTTGCAGTAAGAAAAAACTATTTCAAACCAAACGGAAAAGTAAATCAACTATTTCCCCTTAAAAATTCAACAAGCGTTGGTGGTGTAGCGGTTAGCATGGTTGCCTTCCAAGCAATCGATCCGGGTTCCACTCCCCCGAGGCATAATTATTAAGATATCATTTTGCATTAAGAGAATACTATTTCGAACCAAATGGAAAAGTAACTCAACTATTTCCCCTTAAAAATTCAACAAGCGTTGGTGGTGTAGCGGTTAGCATGGTTTCCTTCGAAGCAATCGATCCGGCTTCCACTCTCGGCCGACGCATAATTATTAAGACATCATTTTGCATTAAGAGAATACTATTTCAACCAAACGAAAAAGTAAATCAACTATTTCCCCTTTAAAATTCAACAAGCGTTGGTGGTGTAGCGGTGAGCATGGTTGCCTTCCAAGCAATCGATCCGGGTTCCACTCCCCCGAGGCATAATTATTAAGATATCATTTTGCATTAAGAGAATACTATTTCGAACCAAATGGAAAAGTAACTCAACTATTTCCCCTTAAAAATTCAACAAGCGTTGGTGGTGTAGCGGTCAGCATGGTTTCCTTCGAAGCAATCGATCCGGCTTCCACTCTCGGCCGACGCATAATTATTAAGACATCATTTTGCATTAAGAGAATACTATTTCAACCAAACGAAAAAGTAAATCAACTATTTCCCCTTTAAAATTCAAAAAGCGTTGGTGGTGTAGCGGTGAGCATGGTTGCCTTCCAAGCAATCGATCCGGGTTCAACTCCCGGCCGACGCATAATATTTAAGATATCATTTTTGCAGTAAGAAAAAACCATTTCAACCAAACGAAAAAGTAAATCAACTATTTCCCCTTAAAAATTCAACAAGCGTTGGTGGTGTAGCGGTTAGCATGGTTGCCTTCCAAGCAATCTATCCGGGCTCCACTCCGGCCGACACATAATTATTAAGATATCATTTTGCATTAAGAGAATACTATTTCAACCAAACGAAAAAGTAAAATCAACTATTTCCCCTTTAAAATTCAAAAAGCGTTGGTGGTGTAGCGGTTAGCATGGTTGCCTTCCAAGCAATCGATCCGGGTTCAACTCCCGGCCGACGCATAATATTTAAGATATCATTTTGCAGTAAGAAAAAACCATTTCAACCAAACGAAAAAGTATATCAAGTATCAACCATTTCCCCTTTAAAATTCAACAAGCGTTGGTGGTGTAGCGTTTAGCATCGTTGCCTTCCAAGCAATCGATCCGGGTTCAACTCCCGGCAGACGCATAATTCTTAAGATATCATTTTGCAGTAAGCAAAAACCATTTCAACCAAACCAAAAAGTAAATCAACTATTTCCCCATAAAATTCAAAAAGCGTTGGTGGTGTAGAGGTTAGCATAGTTGCCTTCCAAGCAATCGATCCGGGTTTAACTCCCAGCCGACGCATAATTCTTAAAATATTATTTTGCAGTAAGAAAAAACTATTTAACCAAACGAAAAGTAAATCAACTATTTCCTTAAAATTCAAAAGCGTTGGTGGTATAGCGGTTAGCATGGGTTCCTTCCAAGCAATCGATCCGCGTTCAACTCCCAGCCGACGCATAATTCTTAAAATATTATTTTGCAGTAAGAAAAAACTATTTCAAACCAAACGGAAATGTAAATAAACTATTTCCCCTTAAAAATTCAACAAGCGTTGGTGGTGTAGCGGTTAGCATGGTTGCCTTCCAAGCAATCGATCCGGGTTCAACTCCCGGCCGACGCATAATTATTAAGATATCATTTTGCATTAAGGGAATACTATTTCAAACCAAACGAAAAAGTAAATCAACTATTTCCCCTTTAAAATTCAACAAGCGTTGGTGGTGTAGCGTTTAGCATCGTTGCCTTCCAAGCAATCGATCCGGGTTCAAATCCCGGCAGACGCATAATTCTTAAGATATCATTTTGCATTAAGAGAATACTATTTCAAACCAAACAGAAAAGTAACCCCTTTAAAATTCAAAAAGCGTTGGTGGTGTAGCGGTTAGCATGGTTGCCTTCCAAGCAATCGATCCGGGTTCCACTCCCGGCCGAGGCATAAATATTAAGATATCATTTTGCATTAAGAGAATACTATTTCAAAGCAAATGGAAAAGTAAATCAACTATTTCCCCTTAAAAATTCATCAAGCGTTGGTGGTGTAGCGGTTAGCATGGTTGCCTTCCAAGCAATCTATCCGGGTTCCACTCCGGTCGACACATAATTATTAAGATATCATTTTGCATTAAGAGAATACTATTTCAACCAAACGAAAAAGTAAATCAACTATTTCCCATTTAAAATTCAAAAAGCGTTGGTGGTGTAGCGGTTAGCATGGTTGCCTTCCAAGCAATCGGTCCTGGTTCAACTCCCGGCCGACGCACAATATTTATGATATCATTTTGCAGTAAGAAAAAACTATTTCAACCAAACGAAAAAGTAAATCAAGTATCAAATATTTCCCCTTTAAAATTCAAAAAGCGTTGGTTGTGTAGCGGTTAGCATGGTTGCCTTCCAAGCAATCGATCCGGGTTCAACTCTCGGCCGACGCATAATATTTATGATATCATTTTGCAGTGAGAAAAAACTATTTCAACCAAACGAAAAAGTAAATCAAGTAGCTACCAACTATTTCCCCTTTAAAATTCAACAAGCTTGGTGGTGTAGCAGTTAGCATGGTTGCCTTCCAAGCAATCTATCCGTGTTCCACTCCGGCCGACACATAATTATTAAGATATCATTTTGCATTAAGAGAATACTTTTTCAACCAAACGAAAAAGTAAATCAACTATTTCCCATTTTAAAATTCAAAAAGCGTTGGTGGTGCGGCGGTTAGCATGGTTGCCTTCCAAGCAATCGATCCGGGTTCAACTCCCGGCCGACGCATAATATTTAAGATATCATTTTGCATTAAGAGAATACTATTTCAACCAAACGAAAAAGTAAATAAACTATTTCCCCTTTAAAATTCAAAAAGCATTGGTTGTGTAGCGGTTAGCATGGTTGCCTTCCAAGCAATCGATCCGGGTTCAACTCCCGGCCGACGCATAATATTTATGATATCATTTTGCAGTGAGAAAAAACTATTTCAACCAAACCAAAAAGTAAATCAAGTAGCTATCAACTATTTCCCCTTAAAAATTCAACAAGCGTTGGTGGTGTAGCGGTTAGCATGGTTGCCTTCCAAGCAATCGATCCGGGTTCCACTCCCCCGAGGCATAATTATTAAGATATCATTTTGCATTAAGAGAATACTATTTCGAACCAAATGGAAAAGTAACTCAACTATTTCCCCTTAAAAATTCAAAAAGCGTTGGTGGTGTAGCGGTTAGCATGGTTGCCTTCCAAGCAATCGATCCTGGTTCAACTCCCGGCCGATGCACAATATTTATGATATCATTTTGCAGTAAGAAAAAACTATTTCAGCCAAACGAAAAAGTAAATCAAGTATCAAATATTTCCCCTCTAAAATTCAAAAAGCGTTGGTTGTGTAGCGGTTAGCATGGTTGCCTTCCAAGCAATCGATCTGGGTTCAACTCCCGGCCAACGTATAATATTTATGATATCATTTTGCAGTGAGAAAAAACTATTTCAACCAAACGAAAAAGTAAATCAAGTAGCTACCAACTATTTCCCCTTTAAAATTCAACAAGCTTGGTGGTGTAGCGGTTAGCATGGTTGCCTTCCAAGCAATCTATCCGGGTTCCACTCCGGCCGACACATAATTATTAAGATATCATTTTGCATTAAGAGAATACTTTTTCAACCAAACAAAAAGTAAATCTACTATTTCCCATTTAAAATTCCACATGCGTTGGTGGTGCAGCGGTTAGCATGGTCTCCTTCCAAGCAATCGATCCGGGTTCAACTCCCGGCCGACGCATAATATTTAAGATATCATTTTGCATTAAGAGAATACTATTTCAACCAAACGAAAAAGTAAATAAACTATTTCCCCTTTAAAATTCAAAAAGCGTTGGTGGTGTAGCGGTTAGCATGGTTGCCTTCCAAGCAATCGATCCGGGTTCAACTCCCGGCCGACGCATAATATTTAAGATATCATTTTGCATTAAGAGAATACTATTTCAACCAAACGAAAAAGTAAATTAACTATTTCCCCTTTAAAATTCAAAAAGCGTTGGTGGTGTGGCGGTTAGCATGGTTACCTTCCAAGCAATCGATCCGGGTTCAACTCTCTGCCGCCGCATAATTATTAAGATATCATTTTGCAGTAAGAAAAATCATTTCAACCAAACGAAAAAGTAAATCAACTATTTCCCCTTAAAAATTCAACAAGCGTTGGTGGTGCAGCGGTTAGCATTGTTTCCTTCCAAGCAATCGATCCGTGTTCAACTCCCGGCCGACGCATAATATTTAAGATATCATTTTGCAGTAAGAAGAAACTATTTCAATCAAACGAAAAAGTAAATCAAGTATCAACTATTTCCCCTTTAAAATTCAACAAGCGTTGGTGGTGTAGCGGTTAGCATTGTTGCCTTCCAAGCAATCAATCTGGTTTCCACTCCAGGCCGAGGCATAATTCTTAAAATATTATTTTGCAGTAAGAAAAAACTATTTCAAACCAAACGGAAATGTAAATCAACTATTTCCCCTTAAAAATTCAACAAGCGTTGGTGGTGTAGCGGTTAGCATGGTTGCCTTAGAAGCAATCGATCCGGGTTCAACTCCCGGCCGACGCATAATTATTAAGATATCATTTTGCATTAAGAGAATACTATTTCAAACCGGACGAAAAAGTAAATCAACTATTTCCCCTTTAAAATTCAAAAAGCGTTGGTGGTGTAGCGGTTAGCATGGTTGCCTTCAAAGCAATCGATCCGTGTTCAACTCCCGGCCGACGCATAATATTTAAGATATCATTTTGCAGTAAGAAAAAACTATTTCAACCAAACGAAAAAGTAAATCAAGTATAAACTATTTCCCCTTTAAAATTCAACAAGCGCTGGTGGTGTAGCGGTTAGCATTGTTGCCTTCCAAGCAATCAATCCGGGTTCCACTCCCGGCCGAGGCATAATTCTTAAAATATTATTTTTGCAGTAAGAAAAACTGTTTCAAACCAAACGGAAATGTAAATCAACTATTTCCCCTTAAAAATTCAGCAAGCGTTGGTGGTGTAGCGGTTAGCATGGTTGCCTTCCAAGCAATCGATCCGGGTTCAACTCCCGGCCGACGCATAATATTTAAGATATCATTTTGCATTAAGAGAATACTATTTCAACAAAACGAAGAAGTAAATTAACTATTTCCCCTTTAAAATTCAAAAAGCGTTGGTGGTGTAGCGGTTAGCATGGTTACCTACCAAGCAATCGATCCGGGTTCAACTCTCTGCCGCCGCATAATTATTAAGATATCATTTTGCAGTAAGAAAAATCATTTCAACCAAACGAAAAAGTAAATCAACTATTTCCCCTTAAAAATTCAACAAGCGTTGGTGGTGTAGCGGTTAGCATGGTTGCCTTCCAAGCAATCGATACGGGTTCAACTCCCGGCCGACGCATAATATTTAAGATATCATTTTGCATTAAGAGAATACTATTTCAACAAAACGAAGAAGTAAATTAACTATTTCCCCTTTAAAATTCAAAAAGCGTTGGTGGTGTAGCGGTTAGCATGGTTACCTACCAAGCAATCGATCCGGGTTCAACTCTCTGCCGCCGCATAATTATTAAGATATCATTTTGCAGTAAGAAAAATCATTTCAACCAAACGAAAAAGTAAATCAACTATTTCCCCTTAAAAATTCAACAAGCGTTGGTGGTGTAGCGGTTAGCATGGTTGCCTTCCAAGCAATCGATCCGGGTTCAACTCCCGGCCGAGGCATAATTCTTAAAATATTATTTTGCAGTAAGAAAAAACTATTTCAAACCAAACGGAAATGTAAATCAACTATTTCCCCTTAAAAATTCAACAAGCGTTGGTGGTGTAGCGGTTAGCATGGTTGCCTTCCAAGCAATCGATCCGGGTTCAACTCCCGGCCGACGCATAATTATTAAGATATCATTTTGCATTAAGAGAATACTATTTCAAACCAGAGGCCGACGCATAATTATTAAGATATCATTTTGCATTAAGAGAATACTATTTCAAACCAGACGAAAAAGTAAATCAACTATTTCCCCTTTAAAATTCAAAAAGCGTTGGTGGTGTAGCGGTTAGCATGGTTGCCTTCAAAGCAATCGATCCGTGTTCAACTCCCGGCCGAGCCATAATATTTAAGATATCATTTTGCAGTAAGAAGAAACTATTTCAATCAAACGAAAAAGTAAATCAAGTATCAACTATTTCCCCTTTAAAATTCAACAAGCGTTGGTGGTGTAGCGGTTAGCATTGTTGCCTTCCAAGCAATCAATCCGGTTTCCACTCCCGGCCGAGGCATAATTCTTAAAATATTATTTTGCAGTAAGAAAAAACTATTTCAAACCAAACGGAAATGTAAATCAACTATTTCCCCTTAAAAATTCAACAAGCGTTGGTGATGTAGCGGTTAGCATGGTTGCCTTCCAAGCAATCAATCCGGGTTCCACTCCCGGCCGAGGCATAATTCTTAAAATATTATTTTTGCAGTAAGAAAAACTGTTTCAAACCAAACGGAAATGTAAATCAACTATTTCCCCCTAAAAATTCAACAAGCGTTGGTGGTGTTGCGGCTAGCATGGTTGCCTTCCAAGCAATCGATCCGGGTTCAACTCCCGGCCGACGCATAATATTTAAGATATCATTTTGCATTAAGAGAATACTATTTCAACAAAACGAAGAAGTAAATTAACTATTTCCCCTTTAAAATTCAAAAAGCGTTGGTGGTGTAGCGGTTAGCATGGTTGCCTTCCAAGCAATCGGTCCGGGTTCAACTCCCGGACGACGTATAATTCCTAAAATGTTATTTTGCAGTAAGAAAAAACTATTTCAACCAAACGAAAAAGTAAATCAACTATTTCCCCTTAAAATTTCAAAATGCGTTGTTGGTGTAGCGGTTAGCATGGTTGCCTTCCAAGCAAACGATCCGGGTTCAACTCCCGGCCGACACATAATGCTTAAAATATTATTTTGCAGTAAGAAAAAACTATTTCAAACCAAACGGAAAAGTAAATCAACTATTTCCCCTTAAAAATTCAACAGGCGTTGCTGGTGTAGCGGTTAGCATGGTTGCCTTCCAAGCAATCGATCCGGGTTCCACTCCGGCCGACACATAATTATAAAGATATCATTTTGCATTAAGAGAATACTATTTCAAACCAAACGAAAAAGTAAATCAACTATTTCCCCTTAAAAATGCAACAAGCGTAAGTGGTGTAGCGGTTAGCATGGTTGCCTTCGAAGCAATCGATCCGGGTTCAACTCTCTGCCGCCGCATAATTATTAAGATATCATTTTGCAGTAAGAAAAATCATTTCAACCAAACGAAAAAGTAAATCAACTATTTCCCCTTAAAAATTCAACAAGCGTTGGTGGTGTAGCGGTTAGCATGGTTGCCTTCCAAGCAATCGATCCGTGTTCAACTCCCGGCCGACGCATAATATTTAAGATATCATTTTGCAGTAAGAAGAAACTATTTCAACCAAACGAAAAAGTAAATCAAGTATCAACTATTTCCCCTTTAAAATTCAACAAGCGTTGCTGGTGTAGCGGTTAGCATTGTTGCCTTCCAAGCAATCAATCCGGGTTCCACTCCCGGCCGAGGCATAATTCTTAAAATATTATTTTGCAGTAAGAAAAACTATTTCAAACCAAACGGAAATGTAAATCAACTATTTCCCCTTAAAAATTCAACAAGCGTTGGTGGTGTAGCGGTTAGCATGGTTGCCTTCCAAGCAATCGATCTGGGTTCAACTCCCGGCCGACGCATAATTATTAAGATATCATTTTGCATTAAGAGAATACTATTTCAAACCAAACGAAAAAGTAAATCAACTATTTCCCCTTTAAAATTCAAAAAGCGTTGGTGGTGTAGCGGTTAGCATGGTTGCCTTCAAAGCAATCGATCCGTGTTCAACTCCCGGCCGACGCATAATATTTAAGATATCATTTTGCAGTAAGAAAAAACTATTTCAACCAAACGAAAAAGTAAATCAAGTATCAACTATTTCCCCTTTAAAATTCAACAAGCGCTGGTGGTGTAGCGGTTAGCATGGTTGCCTTCCAAGCAATCGATCCGGGTTCAACTCCCGGCCGACGCATAATATTTAAGATATCATTTTGCATTAAGAGAATACTATTTCAAACCAAACGGAAAAGTAAATCAACTATTTCCCCTTAAAAATTCAACAAGCGTTGGTGGTGTAGCGGTTAGCATGGTTGCCTTCCAAGCAATCGATCCGGGTTCAACTCTCGGCCGACGCATAATATTTAAGATATCATTTTGCATTAAGAGAATACTATTTCAACCAAACGAAAAAGTAAATCAACTATTTCCCCTTAAAATTTCAAAATGCGTTGTTGGTGTAGCGGTTAGCATGGTTGCCTTCCAAGCAAACGATCCTGGTTCAACTCCCGGCCGACGCATAATATTTGTGATCTCATTTTGCAGTAAGAAAAAACTATTTCAAACCAAACAGAAAAGTAAATCAACTATTTCCCCTTAAAAATTCAACAAGCGTTGGTGGTGTAGCGGTTAGCATGGTTGCCTTCCAAGCAATCGATCCAGGTTCCACTCCCGGCCGAGGCATAATTATTAAGATATCATTTTGCATTAAGAGAATACTATTTCGAACCAAATGGAAAAGTAAATCAACTATTTCCCCTTAAAAATTCAACAAGCGTTGGTGGTGTAGCGGTTAGCATGGTTGCCTTCCAAGCAATCGATCCGGGTTCCACTCCCCCGAGGCATAATTATTAAGATATCATTTTGCATTAAGAGAATACTATTTCGAACCAAATGGAAAAGTAACTCAACTATTTCCCCTTAAAAATTCAACAAGCGTTGGTGGTGTAGCGGTTAGCATGGTTGCCTTCCAAGCAATCGATCCGGGTTCAACTCCCGGCCGACGCATAATATTTAAGATATCATTTTGCAGTAAGAAAAAACCATTTCAACCAAACGAAAAAGTAAATCAACTATTTCCCCATAAAATTCAAAAAGCGTTGGTGGTGTAGAGGTTAGCATGGTTGCCTTCCAAGCAATCGATCCGGGTTTAACTCCCAGCCGACGCATAATTCTTAAAATATTATTTTGCAGTAAGAAAAACTGTTTCAAACCAAACGGAAATGTAAATCAACTATTTCCCCTTAAAAATTCAGCAAGCGTTGGTTCAACTCCCGGCCGACGCATAATATTGGTGATCTCATTTTGCAGTAAGAAAAAACTATTTCAAACCAAACGGAAAAGTAAATCAACTATTTCCCCTTAAAAATTCAACAAGCGTTGGTGGTGTAGCAGTTAGCATGGTTGCCTTCCAAGCAATCGATCCGGGTTCCACTCCCCCGAGGCATAATTATTAAGATATCATTTTGCATTAAGAGAATACTATTTCAAACCAAACGAAAAAGTAAATCAACTATTTCCCCTTTAAAATTCAAAAAGCGTTTGTGGTGTAGCGGTTAGCATGGTTGCCTTCAAAGCAATCGATCCGTGTTCAACTCCCGGCCGACGCATAATATTTAAGATATTATTTTGCAGTAAGAAAAAACTATTTCAACCAAACGAAAAAGTAAATCAAGTATCAACTATTTCCCCTTTAAAATTCAACAAGCGCTGGTGGTGTAGCGGTTAGCATGGTTGCCTTCCAAGCAATCGATCCGGGTTCAACTCCCGGCCGACGCATAATATTTAAGATATCATTTTGCATTAAGAGAATACTATTTCAACCAAACGAAAAAGTAAATCAACTATTTCCCCTTAAAATTTCAACAAGCGTTGTTGGTGTAGCGGTTAGCATGGTTGCCTTCCAAGCAAACGATCCGGGTTCAACTCCCGGCCGACACATAATTCTTAAAATATTATTTTGCAGTAAGAAAAAACTATTTCAAACCAAACGGAAAAGTAAATCAACTATTTCCCCTTAAAAATTCAACAAGCGTTGGTGGTGTAGCGGTTAGCATGGTTGCCTTCCAAGCAATCGATCCGGGTTCAACTCCCGGCCGACGCATAATATTTAAGATATCATTTTGCATTAAGAGAATACTATTTCAACCAAACGAAAAAGTAAATCAACTATTTCCCCTTAAAATTTCAAAATGCGTTGTTGGTGTAGCGGTTAGCATGGTTGCCTTCCAAGCAAACGATCCTGGTTCAACTCCCGGCCGACGCATAATATTTGTGATCTCATTTTGCAGTAAGAAAAAACTATTTCAAACCAAACAGAAAAGTAAATCAACTATTTCTCCTTAAAAATTCAACAAGCGTTGGTGGTGTAGCGGTTAGCATGGTTGCCTTCCAAGCAATCGATCCGGGTTCCACTCCCCCGAGGCATAATTATTAAGATATCATTTTGCATTAAGAGAATACTATTTCGAACCAAATGGAAAAGTAACTCAACTATTTCCCCTTAAAAATTCAACAAGCGTTGGTGGTGTAGCGGTTAGCATGGTTGCCTTCCAAGCAATCGATCCGGGTTCAACTCCCGGCCGACGCATAATATTTAAGATATCATTTTGCAGTAAGAAAAAACCATTTCAACCAAACGAAAAAGTAAATCAACTATTTCCCCATAAAATTCAAAAAGCGTTGGTGGTGTAGAGGTTAGCATGGTTGCCTTCCAAGCAATCGATCCGGGTTTAACTCCCAGCCGACGCATAATTCTTAAAATATTATTTTGCAGTAAGAAAAAACTATTTAACCAAACGAAAAAGTAAATCAACTATTTCCCCTTAAAAATTCAAAAAGCGTTGGTGGTATAGCGGTTAGCATGGTTGCCTTCCAAGCAATCGATCCGCGTTCAACTCCCAGCCGACGCATAATTCTTAAAATATTATTTTGCAGTAAGAAAAAACTATTTCAAACCAAACGGAAATGTAAATCAACTATTTCCCCTTAAAAATTCAACAAGCGTTGGTGGTGTAGCGGTTAGCATGGTTGCCTTCTAAGCAATCGATCCGGGTTCAACTCCCGGCCGACGCATAATTATTAAGATATCATTTTGCATTAAGGGAATACTATTTCAAACCAAACGAAAAAGTAAATCAACTATTTCCCCTTTAAAATTCAACAAGCGTTGGTGGTGTAGCGTTTAGCATCGTTGCCTTCCAAGCAATCGATCCGGGTTCAAATCCCGGCAGACGCATAATTCTTAAGATATCATTTTGCATTAAGAGAATACTATTTCAAACCAAACGGAAAAGTAACCCCTTTAAAATTCAAAAAGCGTTGGTGGTGTAGTGGTTAGCATGGTTGCCTTCCGAGCAATCGATCCGGGTTCAACTCCCGGCCGACGCATAGTTCTTAAAATATTATTTTGCAGTAAGAAAAAACTATTTAACCAAACGAAAAAGTAAATCAACTATTTCCCCTTAAAAATTCAAAAAGCGATGGTGGTGTAGTGGTTAGCATGGTTGCCTTCTAAGCAATCGATCCGCGTTCAACTCCCGGCCGACGCATAGTTCTTAAAATATTATTTTGCAGTAAGAAAAAACTATTTAACCAAACGAAAAAGTAAATCAACTATTTCCCCTTGAAAATTCAAAAAGCGTTGGTGGTGTAACGGTTAGCATGGTTGCCTTCCAAGCAATCGATCCGCGTTCAACTCCCAGCCGACGCATAATTCTTAAAATATCATTTTGCAGTAAGAAAAAACTATTTCAAACCAAATGGAAAAGTAAATCAACTATTTCCCCTTAAAAATTCAACAAGCGTTGGTGGTGTAGCGGTTAGCATGGTTGCCTTCCAAGCAATCGATCCGGGTTCCACTCCGGCCGACACAAAATTATTAAGATATCATTTTGCATTAAGAGAATACTTTTTCAACCAAACGAAAAAGTAAATCAACTATTTCCCATTTAAAATTCATCAAGCGTTGGTGGTGTAGCGGTTAGCATGGTTGCCTTCCAAGCAATCTATCCGGGTTCCACTCCGGTCGACGCATAATATTTAAGATATCATTTTGCATTAAGAGAATACTATTTCAACCAAACGAAAAAGTAAATAAACTATTTCCCCTTTAAAATTCAAAAGCGTTGGTTGTGTAGCGGTTAGCATGGTTGCCTTCAAGCAATCGATCCGGGTTCAACTCCGGCCGACGCATAATATTTATGATATCATTTTGCAGTGAGAAAAACTATTTCAACCAAACGAAAAGTAAATCAAGTATCTATCAACTATTTCCCCTTTAAAATTCAACAAGCTTGGTGGTGTAGCGGTTAGCATGGTTGCCTTCCAAGCAATCTATCCGGGTTCAACTCCGGCCGACACATAATTATTAAGATATCATTTTGCATTAAGAGAATACTTTTTCAACCAAACGAAAAAGTAAATCAACTATTTCCCATTTAAAATTCAACAAGCTTGGTGGTGGAGCGGTTAGCATGGTTGCCTTCCAAGCAATCGATCCTGGTTCAACTCCCGGCCGACGCATAATATTGGTGATCTCATTTTGCAGTAAGAAAAAACTATTTCAAACCAAACGGAAAAGTAAATCAACTATTTCCCCTTAAAAATTCAACAAGCGTTGGTGGTGTAGCGGTTAGCATGGTTGCCTTCCAAGCAATCGATCCGGGTTCCACTCCCCCGAGGCATAATTATTAAGATATCATTTTGCATTAAGAGAATACTATTTCGAACCAAATGGAAAAGTAACTCAACTATTTCCCCTTAAAAATTCAACAAGCGTTGGTGGTGTAGCGGTTAGCATGGTTTCCTTCGAAGCAATCGATCCGGCTTCCACTCTCGGCCGACGCATATTTATTAAGACATCATTTTGCATTAAGAGAATACTATTTCAACCAAACGAAAAAGTAAATCAACTATTTCCCCTTTAACATTCAACAAGCGTTGGTGGTGTAGCGGTGAGCATGGTTGCCTTCCAAGCAATCGATCCGGGTTCAACTCCCGGCCGACGCATAATATTCAAGATATCATTTTTGCAGTAAGAAAAAACCATTTCAACCAAACGAAAAAGTAAATCAACTATTTCCCCTTAAAAATTCAACAAGCGTTGGTGGTGTAGCGGTTAGCATGGTTGCCTTCCAAGCAATCTATCCGGGCTCCACTCCGGCCGACACATAATTATTAAGATATCATTTTGCATTAAGAGAATACTATTTCAACCAAACGAAAAAGTAAATCAACTATTTCCCCTTTAAAATTCAAAAAGCGTTGGTGGTGTAGCGGTTAGCATGCTTGCCTTCCAAGCAATCGATCCGGGTTCAACTCCCGGCCGACGCATAATATTTAAGATATCATTTTGCAGTAAGAAAAAACCATTTCAAACAAACGAAAAAGTATATCAAGTATCAACCATTTCCACTTTAAAATTCAACAAGCGTTGGTGGTGTAGCGTTTAGCATCGTTGCCTTCCAAGCAATCGATCCGGGTTCAACTCCCGGCAGACGCATAATTCTTAAGATATCATTTTGCAGTAAGAAAAAACCATTTCAACCAAACCAAAAAGTAAATCAACTATTTCCCCATAAAATTCAAAAAGCGTTGGTGGTGTAGAGGTTAGCATAGTTGCCTTCCAAGCAATCGATCCGGGTTTAACTCCCAGCCGACGCATAATTCTTAAAATATTATTTTGCAGTAAGAAAAAACTATTTAACCAAACGAAAAAGTAAATCAACTATTTCCCCTTAAAAATTCAAAAAGCGTTGGTGGTATAGCGGTTAGCATGGGTTCCTTCCAAGCAATCGATCCGCGTTCAACTCCCAGCCGACGCATGATTCTTAAAATATTATTTTGCAGTAAGAAAAAACTATTTCAAACCAAACGGAAATGTAAATAAACTATTTCCCCTTAAAAATTCAACAAGCGTTGGTGGTGTAGCGGTTAGCATGGTTGCCTTCCAAGCAATCGATCCGGGTTCAACTCCCGGCCGACGCATAATTATTAAGATATCATTTTGCATTAAGGGAATACTATTTCAAACCAAACGAAAAAGTAAATCAACTATTTCCCCTTTAAAATTCAACAAGCGTTGGTGGTGTAGCGTTTAGCATCGTTGCCTTCCAAGCAATAGATCCGGGTTCAAATCGCGGCAGACGCATAATTCTTAAGATATCATTTTGCATTAAGAGAATACTATTTCAAACCAAACGGAAAAGTAACCCCTTTAAAATTCAAAAAGCGTTGGTGGTGTAGCGGTTAGCATGGTTGCCTTCCAAGCAATCGATCCGGGTTCCACTCCCGGCCGAGGCATAAATATTAAGATATCATTTTGCATTAAGAGAATACTATTTCAAAGCAAATGGAAAAGTAAATCAACTATTTCCCCTTAAAAATTCATCAAGCGTTGGTGGTGTAGCGGTTAGCATGGTTGCCTTCCAAGCAATCTATCCGGGTTCCACTCCGGTCGACACATCATTATTAAGATATCATTTTGCATTAAGAGAATACTATTTCAACCAAACGAAAAAGTAAATCAACTATTTCCCATTTAAAATTCAAAAAGCGTTGGTGGTGTAGCGGTTAGCATGGTTGCCTTCCAAGCAATCGGTCCTGGTTCAACTCCCGGCCGACGCACAATATTTATGATATCATTTTGCAGTAAGAAAAAACTATTTCAACCAAACGAAAAAGTAAATCAAGTATCAAATATTTCCCCTTTAAAATTCAAAAAGCGTTGGTTGTGTAACGGTTAGCATGGTTGCCTTCCAAGCAATCTATCCGTGTTCCACTCCGGCCGACACATAATTATTAAGATATCATTTTGCATTAAGAGAATACTTTTTCAACCAAACGAAAAAGTAAATCAACTATTTCCCATTTTAATATTCAAAAAGCGTTGGTGGTGCGACGGTTAGCATGGTTGCCTTCCAACAATCGATCCGGGTTCAACTCCCGGCCGACGCATAATATTTAAGATATCATTTTGCATTAAGAGAATACTATTTCAACCAAACGAAAAAGTAAATAAACTATTTCCCCTTTAAAATTCAAAAAGCGTTGGTTGTGTAGCGGTTAGCATGGTTGCCTTCCAAGCAATCGATCCGGGTTCAACTCCCGGCCGACGCATAATATTTATGATATCATTTTGCAGTGAGAAAAAACTATTTCAACCAAACGAAAAAGTAAATCAAGTAGCTATCAACTATTTCCCCTTAAAAATTCAACAAGCGTTGGTGGTGTAGCGGTTAGCATGGTTGCCTTCCAAGCAATCGATCCGGGTTCCACTCCCCCGAGGCATAATTATTAAGATATCATTTTGCATTAAGAGAATACTATTTCGAACCAAATGGAAAAGTAACTCAACTATTTCCCCTTAAAAATTCAAAAAGCGTTGGTGGTGTAGCGGTTAGCATGGTTGCCTTCCAAGCAATCGATCCTGGTTCAACTCCCGGCCGATGCACAATATTTATGATATCATTTTGCAGTAAGAAAAAACTATTTCAGCCAAACGAAAAAGTAAATCAAGTATCAAATATTTCCCCTCTAAAATTCAAAAAGCGTTGGTTGTGTAGCGGTTAGCATGGTTGCCTTCCAAGCAATCGATCCGGGTTCAACTCCCGGCCGACGTATAATATTTATGATATCATTTTGCAGTGAGAAAAAACTATTTCAACCAAACGAAAAAGTAAATCAAGTAGCTACCAACTATTTCCCCTTTAAAATTCAACAAGCTTGGTGGTGTAGCGGTTAGCATGGTTGCCTTCCAAGCAATCTATCCGGGTTCCACTCCGGCCGACACATAATTATTAAGATATCATTTTGCATTAAGAGAATACTTTTTCAACCAAACAAAAAGTAAATCAACTATTTCCCATTTAAAATTCCACATGCGTTGGTGGTGCAGCGGTTAGCATGGTCTCCTTCCAAGCAATCGATCCGTGTTCAACTCCCGGCCGACGCATAATATTTAAGATATCATTTTGCATTAAGAGAATACTATTTCAACCAAACGAAAAAGTAAATAAACTATTTCCCCTTTAAAATTCAACAAGCGCTGGTGGTGTAGCGGTTAGCATTGTTGCCTTCCAAGCAATCAATCCGGGTTCCACTCCCGGCCGAGGCATAATTCTTAAAATATTATTTTTGCAGTAAGAAAAACTGTTTCAAACCAAACGGAAATGTAAATCAACTATTTCCCCTTAAAAATTCAGCAAACGTTGGTGGTGTAGCGGTTAGCATGGTTGCCTTCCAAGCAATCGATCCGGGTTCAACTCCCGGCCGACGCATAATATTTAAGATATCATTTTGCATTAAGAGAATACTATTTCAACAAAATGAAGAAGTAAATTAACTATTTCCCCTTTAAAATTCAAAAAGCGTTGGTGGTGTAGCGGTTAGCATGGTTACCTACCAAGCAATCGATCCGGGTTCAACTCTCTGCCGCCGCATAATTATTAAGATATCATTTTGCAGTAAGAAAAATCATTTCAACCAAACGAAAAAGTAAATCAACTATTTCCCCTTAAAAATTCAACAAGCGTTGGTGGTGTAGCGGTTAGCATGGTTGCCTTCCAAGCAATCGATCCGGGTTCAACTCCCGGCCGAGGCATAATTCTTAAAATATTATTTTGCAGTAAGAAAAAACTATTTCAAACCAAACGGAAATGTAAATCAACTATTTCCCCTTAAAAATTCAACAAGCGTTGGTGGTGTAGCGGTTAGCATGGTTGCCTTCCAAGCAATCGATCCGGGTTCAACTCCCGGCCGACGCATAATTATTAATATATCATTTTGCATTAAGAGAATACTATTTCAAACCAGACGAAAAAGTAAATCAACTATTTCCCCTTTAAAATTCAAAAAGCGTTGGTGGTGTAGCGGTTAGCATGGTTGCCTTCAAAGCAATCGATCCGTGTTCAACTCCCGGCCGAGGCATAATATTTAAGATATCATTTTGCAGTAAGAAGAAACTATTTCAATCAAACGAAAAAGTAAATCAAGTATCAACTATTTCCCCTTTAAAATTCAACAAGCGTTGGTGGTGTAGCGGTTAGCATTGTTGCCTTCAAGCAATCAATCCGGTTTCCACTCCCGGCCGAGGCATAATTCTTAAAATATTATTTTGCAGTAAGAAAAAACTATTTCAAACCAAACGGAAATGTAAATCAACTATTTCCCCTTAAAAATTCAACAAGCGTTGGTGATGTAGCGGTTAGCATGGTTGCCTTCCAAGCAATCAATCCGGGTTCCACTCCCGGCCGAGGCATAATTCTTAAAATATTATTTTTGCAGTAAGAAAAACTGTTTCAAACCAAACGGAAATGTAAATCAACTATTTCCCCCTAAAAATTCAACAAGCGTTGGTGGTGTTGCGGTTAGCATGGTTGCCTTCCAAGCAATCGATCCGGGTTCAACTCCCGGCCGACGCATAATATTTAAGATATCATTTTGCATTAAGAGAATACTATTTCAACAAAACGAAGAAGTAAATTAGCTATTTCCCCTTTAAAATTCAAAAAGCGTTGGTGGTGTAGCGGTTAGCATGGTTGCCTTCCAAGCAATCGGTCCGGGTTCAACTCCCGGACGACGTATAATTCCTAAAATGTTATTTTGCAGTAAGAAAAAACTATTTCAACCAAACGAAAAAGTAAATCAACTATTTCCCCTTAAAATTTCAAAATGCGTTGTTGGTGTAGCGGTTAGCATGGTTGCCTTCCAAGCAAACGATCCGGGTTCAACTCCCGGCCGACACATAATGCTTAAAATATTAGTTTGCAGTAAGAAAAAACTATTTCAAACCAAACGGAAAAGTAAATCAACTATTTCCCCTTAAAAATTCAACAGGCGTTGGTGGTGTAGCGGTTAGCATGGTTGCCTTCCAAGCAATCGATCCGGGTTCCACTCCGGCCGACACATAATTATAAAGATATCATTTTGCATTAAGAGAATACTATTTCAAACCAAACGAAAAAGTAAATCAACTATTTCCCCTTAAAAATGCAACAAGCGTAAGTGGTGTAGCGGTTAGCATGGTTGCCTTCGAAGCAATCGATCCGGGTTCAACTCTCTGCCGCCGCATAATTATTAAGATATCATTTTGCAGTAAGAAAAATCATTTCAACCAAACGAAAAAGTAAATCAACTATTTCCCTTAAAATTCAACAAGCCTTGGTGGTGTAGCGGTTAGCATGGTTGCCTTCAAGCAATCGATCCGTGTTCAACTCCCGGCCGACGCATAATATTTAAGATATCATTTTGCAGTAAGAAGAAACTATTTCAACCAAACGAAAAAGTAAATCAAGTATCAACTATTTCCCCTTTAAAATTCAACAAGCGTTGGTGGTGTAGCGGTTAGCATTGTTGCCTTCCAAGCAATCAATCCGGGTTCCACTCCCGGCCGAGGCATAATTCTTAAAATATTATTTTGCAGTAAGAAAAACTATTTCAAACCAAACGGAAATGTAAATCAACTATTTCCCCTTAAAAATTCAACAAGCGTTGGTGGTGTAGCGGTTAGCATTGTTGCCTTCCAAGCAATCGATCTGGGTTCAACTCCCGGCCGACGCATAATTATTAAGATATCATTTTGCATTAAGAGAATACTATTTCAAACCAAACGAAAAAGTAAATCAACTATTTCCCCTTTAAAATTCAAAAAGCGTTGGTGGTGTAGCGGTTTGCATGGTTGCCTTCAAAGCAATCGATCCGTGTTCAACTCCCGGCCGACGCATAATATTTAAGATATCATTTTGCAGTAAGAAAAAACTATTTCAACCAAACGAAAAAGTAAATCAAGTATCAACTATTTCCCCTTTAAAATTCAACAAGCGCTGGTGGTGTAGCGGTTAGCATGGTTGCCTTCCAAGCAATCGATCCGGGTTCAACTCCCGGCCGACGCATAATATTTAAGATATCATTTTGCATTAAGAGAATACTATTTCAACCAAACAAAAAGTAAATCAACTATTTCCCCTTAAAATTTCAACAAGCGTTGTTGGTGTAGCGGTTAGCATGGTTGCCTTCCAAGCAAACGATCCGGGTTCAACTCCCGGCCGACACATAATTCTTAAAATATTATTTTGCAGTAAGAAAAAACTATTTCAAACCAAACGGAAAAGTAAATCAACTATTTTCCCTTAAAAATTCAACAAGCGTTGGTGGTGTAGCGGTTAGCATGGTTGCCTTCCAAGCAATCGATCCGGGTTCAACTCCCGGCCGACGCATAATATTTAAGATATCATTTTGCATTAAGAGAATACTATTTCAACTAAACGAAAAAGTAAATCAACTATTTCCCCTTAAAATTTCAAAATGCGTTGTTGGTGTAGCGGTTAGCATGGTTGCCTTCCAAGCAAACGATCCGGGTTCAACTCCCGGCCGACACATAATTCTTAAAATATTATTTTGCAGTAAGAAAAAACTATTTCAAGCCAAACGGAAAAGTAAATCAACTATTTCCCCTTAAAAATTCAACAAGCGTTGGTGGTGTAGCGGTTGGCATGGTTGCCTTCCAAGCAATCGATCCGGGTTCCACTCCGGCCGACACATAATTATAAAGATATCATTTTGCATTAAGAGAATACTATTTCAAACCAAACGAAAAAGTAAATCAACTATTTCCCCTTAAAAATGCAACAAGCGTAAGTGGTGTAGCGGTTAGCATGGTTGCCTTCGAAGCAATCGATCCGGGTTCAACTCTCTGCCGCGGCATAATTATTAAGATATCATTTTGCAGTAAGAAAAATCATTTCAACCAAACGAAAAAGTAAATCAACTATTTCCCCTTAAAAATTCAACAAGCGTTGGTGGTGTAGCGGTTAGCATGGTTGCCTTCGAAGCAATCGATCCGGGTTCAACTCTCTGCCGCGGCATAATTATTAAGATATCATTTTGCAGTAAGAAAAATCATTTCAACCAAACGAAAAAGTAAATCAACTATTTCCCCTTAAAAATTCAACAAGCGTTGGTGGTGTAGCGGTTAGCATGGTTGCCTTCCAAGCAATCGATCCGGGTTCAACTCCCGGCCGACGCATAATATTTAAGATATCATTTTGCAGTATAAGAAAATTATTTCAACTAAACGGAAAAGTAAATCAACTATTTCCCCTTGAGAATTCAACAAGCGTCGGTGGTGTTGCGGTTAGCATGATAAACGTCTCCTCTTTATAAACGATCTCCTATCAAACCATCAACTGAACAAGGCAAAAGAAAATATGTCTCGTAGGCACGTAACACGTTCGTACGTACAAAACTTTGGCACGTTGGCACGTGAGAAAATATGGCACATAGGCATGTTGGCACGTTGGCACGCACAAAGCTTTCACACGTTGGCATATCTGGCACGTAATTTAGCACACTCAAATTTGACTTATTTCTCCTGATCTTTAGGCCGATTGGCAACATTGTAAGTTAAGAATAATTTAAGAATATTGTTAGGCTCAAAACAACCGAGGCTCGGCAAAAATTAAGGTTCACCCCGGGTAATGTCTGTACAGTACAGTGGAGGCTGTGCAGTACAGTGTAGGTTGTTCAGTACAGTGGGGGGATAACATTGAGTACAGTGGAGGCTGTGCAGTACAGTGGAGGGATAACATGATGCATGTGGGGGGATAACATCAGTACAGTGGAGGCTGTTCAGTTCTGTGGAGGGATAACAACAGTACAGTGGAGGGATAACATGATGCATGTGGGGGGATAACATTGAGTACGGTGGAGGCTGTTCAGTACAGCGGAGGGATAGCATCAGTACAGTGGAGGCTGTTCAGTACTGTATAGGGATAACATTAGTATGGTCGAGGGATAACATGATGCATGTGGGGGATAACATCAGTACAGTGGAGGCTGTTCAGTACTGTGGAGGGGTAACCAGTGCAGTGGAGGCTGCTCAGTACAGTGGGAGGATAACATCAGTGAAGGTTATAGCGCCATCGTACTGCTTTCAGCAAGCTATTTTGTCGAGCATTATGGCTAAAACTTGCTTGAATTAAAAAGAATTATTGTATGAAAAATTTTACGAATGGCTGTGCAAAAATTACGGTATTCTTATCCAAAATGTGTGTGAAAACATAGTTACACAATTGAATAGATGAAATACACTGCCTGAGCAACCAAACCATTCGTAAATTACTGTGCTACACAACAGGGAAATAAAGAAAAAAGTACACCCATATGATCACAAATATCTCATTCTAAAAGCTAACCAAAAATTAAATACAATTGAAACAAGTCAAAACGTTAGAATTTGATTACTACACGTTTTTTTTATAAGAACACTGAAATTGAAGAAAGCCATGCAATGTTCTTAATTTTTCCGATTTGAAGGCTCAAAATGTTCTTAACATGTTCTTAGGTTTCTTGCTCTTTACAAAGCTGTTGTTTTCCAATTAGGTGATTATTGCTACGAAAAGGGACGCACATGTAAAAATGTCACATATAGTCACAATGATTCATAGTTCACCTGTTTTCTAGAGTTGAGAACAGGACAGTAAATTTTCATTTGTCTCTAGCTTTACAAAGCCTTGTAATGTTCTTAGCATGTTCTTAACTTTTCAGCCTCCGAAGCCTTATGTTCTTATATACTTTGTTCTTATAAAAAAACGTGTATAAGATCAAAGGTTAAGTTATCGAAATACTTATTTGTTCTATCGAAATTGGTATTTCAGGCTACTGCTTTTCTGCTTTTCTTTGAGGGAGCTCTAAGCAAAAAGGATTTCAATTCTTCATCCATTTATGTTTTTCTTTTTCATAACTTCAGACAAGTAAGAAAGAAAAACTCGAAAACTTGAATTGGTTACATTGACCCTGTCGCATTCTTTTTTAAACTCGATCACTCTTTTTACGCACTTACACGCATTTTCGGTTGCGTGCGGGGCTACGTTTTCATATCGGAAAAAATAAACAATACAAAGCGACAAAAAATTTAAATTCACTGATCTAAAATTTCAAAACTAGTCACAAACACTTATATCAGAATTCACAAGGCTTCCATCACTGTATGTTAAGTGCGAATACTCCTATTGTTCTTATTTTACCCTTTATATTATTGAAATCAAACAGGCCTCCTTTATTTCTCAGTCAATGAAACAACACAACAAAATAGCTTGCTGAAAGCAGCACGATGGCGCTATAACCTCCACTGTATTGATGTTATCCCTCCACTGTACTGAACAGCCTCTACTGTACTGATGTTATCCCTCCACAAGCATCATGTTATCCCTCCACTGTACTGATGATATCCCTCCACAGTACTGAACAGCCTCCACTGCACTGATGTTATCCCTTCGCTGTACTGAACAGCCTCCACTGTACTCACTCAATGTTATCCCCCACACGCATCATGTTATCCCTCCACTGTACTGCACAGCCTCCACTGTACACGCTTTTTTTTTATAAGGAGCCTACCTCAAGGCCTAGTTCTTAAAGTTCCTTATTTTTGGGCCTCTTTTGAGGCAATTGTAGTTCCAAAAGTTCCTTAATAGTTCCTTAATTTTAACTGCACAAACAGTGGTCTTAACAATAAAAGAGAGACATTTGCATGTGAGCAAAGCTCGAGACTACTAAAAGAAACATTGGATACATGCTTAACGTACAATATATGTGATTTTCGACTGCAAATGAATGGAACCGGCTTTCTAATTCTTGATTATTTGCAGTGATAAAAGTATTCAACATTCAAAAGTTCCTTAATGATTATCTCTTTAGTAGTATAAGTTCTTTAAATTTTCGGGCCTTCTACATGTAGGTTCCTTATAAAGTGGTTCCTTATAAAAAAAAAGCGTGTACTGCACAGACAATACCCGGGGTGAGGTTTGTTTGTTTGTTTGTCATCTTGTTTCCGATTCGATATCATATTTTAGCTTCTACAAATCCAAATCGAATTTCAAAACCTCCAAAATACAATCATGTTAATACAATTTTTATTTATTTAAAAAAAGTATAATAACTACGATCCAGAAATTTATTTTTGCATACGTGGCAACGACTCCCAATTCCCACTCTTTAATAATGTTCTTAAAAATTTGGTTATTTTCGATAAGTTTTGCGTTTTTTGGCAAAGCATTTCAAATTTATGGGTCCAGTGCTAAGACGTTTTTCGAACCAAAAGTGACTTAATTGCACATTTTTTTATAAGAAACCCGGCTCGGGGCCTAGTTCTAAAAGTTTCTTAATTTTTGGCCCAATTTTAGTTCTAAAAGTTTCTTAACACTTTCTTAATTTAATTGAAGTAAATTGCAGTAAAAACGATAAAAGAACGTGAATATAGCAAGAAAATTATTAATTTTATTGAATTACAAAGACAGCCCTGCTGGTGCGAGAAATTGCACGGAAATGCTTGAGAATTGATTACTACGTCCACAAATGTGAAATCAGTATGTTGGAAAACTGACATAAAAATGTCTTAATAACTCCTTCCTCCTAGTTCCAAAAGTTTCTTAAATTTTGGGGTGTCTAGTTCTAGGTTTCTTATAAACCGTTTTCTTATAAAAAAAACGTGTAGGTCTGTGGTGAATTAGCTCGTTTGGATTTCTTGTTGGTTTTGTTGCTTGCTGCAGCTTAAAAATGCCTTGCATATAGGGGGTATTTAATCTTCAGAGTCTTGTAAATCTCGATGCAAAAGGTTCTTAGACGGCTTTTTCTCATAGTACATTTGGCAGCTTTGAAAAGTAGCTCTTCATATGAACTCAAAGTGTCGTTGTAAAGAAATCTTAGAGGCCCTCGTGTATTCACTCCTTTTTTTAAATGATATTTCAGACGATAAGTGCCAGACAAGTGGGCAGTAATTAAAATTGGAGAATTCAAAACATTTTACTAACGTATCTTCAGCTTTTGCTCCTATGTACGAATTTAGTCTTTCTACAGCGTTCAGTTGACCCGCAGCTTTTCTACACAGGTGGGATATGTGCTCATCAAAAGAAAGCTTATGATCAATTTTCACCCCTAGAAGCCTTTAAGTTTGGTCATCAGTATAGCATGGAATTTGCATGTCATTTCTTTCCAACCAGGCGAAATTATGCAGATTAGGATTCTTAATAAAAGGAAAGAGATCATTGATATATATATTAAATAAAATTTGACCTAGAACAGATCCTTGCGGTACACCCGAGAGAACGAACTGAGAGGAAATATAGGTATTGTTAATTCGTACAGATCATCTTTTTAAGTAAGAATAAATGTAAACTAGTTCGTCTTCTTAAAGTCCATGGGCAGACAATTTTGCAATTGGAAGTTGATGGGGGATACAGTCAAATGCTTTGGAAAATTCAATTAAAACAGCTCCAACCACGTGATCATTATCAAGGCTTTATCTCCATCCTTCAACTATCCTTATCAAAACCCCCTGGGAGTACTTCCATGTTTCGTTATACCAGACGTGCCGCCCAAATGGGCAATTTTTCCGCGCCAATTTCCCTACATATGGCTTAATTTTTCGTAAAGAATCTCTACACATGGGTATTAAAACATTTTAGACGTGCATTGCTTGATAAAAGCGCTTTTTAGTTTTCAGCGCAAATGCTTTTCGCCGCACTTAGAGTTGCCTCTATCGTTAAATTGGGTTCAAACATTTGAGATATTGGTACAGATGGGTAAAAAATTTCGTTGTTTTTTTCTATGCATGAGTACCACGACTGACAAAATTTGTCGGTAGACATGGGTGGGTTAGAAAAAACTGGGCGTCACGTATGGGCCTTTGAACAATGAAGTACCCCCGGGATCAAACATATTGTGTACTTAATGCTTGCCTATATGCTGATATGCATTTTGAGAGATGTTTGTTCAAATGAGGAATTAGCTGTTCTTTGATGGTTTTTTCATAAATTTTCGAAAATGCGTTTAAAACACGAACGGGACGAATTACGTAAGTTTTTCTGTGGCATTCTTTTTTAAACTCGATCACTCTTTTTACGCACTTACACGCATTTTCGGTTGCGTGCGGGGCTACGTTTTCATATCGGAAAAAATAAACAATACAAAGCGACAGAAAATTTAAATTCACTGATCTAGAATTTCAAAACTAGTCACAAACACTTATATCAGAATTCACAAGGCTTACGTAAGGCAAACGAATTAAACAAGTTTTTCTCTGATGTGCGAATCGCCTCGCCTTTACCTAAAGGAGTGACTGCTGCCACCTTCCCTATGTCTGGGAAAATATTTCTCTTTATACTTTTATTGATTGCATCTGCTAGAGGTGTAGTCAGCTCATCGGAAGCTAGAAATTTGGAGGAATTTCATCTATTCCAGTAGACTTTTTACTATGAATATTAGTAATTTTCTAATGTATCCTTGTTGAACCTCGTGAAACGAGAAAGGAGAGAAGTCTTTCTTTGGATTTTGGAGTATAGCTAAGATACGGGATGGTTTGCATATTTTTCGAGAACTAATTGCACGATTTCTTTATTACTTTTTAGTTCATGTTTATATCAGCTAGATTTTGAGGCTTTTCCCACTCAATTTCTCTGCTATATTAATATAGTGATCATTGAAAGCCTCTGCAAGTTCAGTTCATTATCATTTCTAATAATTCTTTTTCTTTTACAAGCAAATAATTACTCTCTGATAAGGTAAGGTATTGTTTTCAAAAAGTGTGTACCTTCAATAGTAGAATTGCACAGTAATATTACCCCCTGGTATTATTATTTGTCTTACCCCCCCTGGCGAGTGGGTGACCACCCGCTTGAGCTGTCCATCAATTCAACTCAATGAAGGTTGACCAACCATTGACATCAATGAGCAGCAGAAAAGAAAATCGTAGTCAAAATGGGGACAGTTTCTGGCTGGTTGGGACTACGCAATATAAGCCTGTTGTTGAGAAGGAAACCACGACTCTCACTTAAAAATGTCAGCCAGATCAGATATGCTGGGGGATTCAGTTACGCTGTCGAAACTGCAGCAGTTTCACTCGGTAAGTAAATCCACCATCCATGTTATAACTATATATCATTCACAACCCAACCAAGGTAGGATATGTAGGCAACTTTCATTTCCAGAAAACCAGATTCAGAATAAGATGGAACAATTAAATGTCTAACTATTAATGTTTTTCTGAAATGGATATATAAGCCATCAAACAAATAAATGCAATGAAACAGGTTTGGTTTCTGTAACTTGTATCATTTTCTGCAAAATGGGGTTTGTGTGGCTGAGAATGACTGTCAATGAGCCTTATTTGTCAAAAAGTGGTCTCCATCTTCTTACAAGATTGTGAAGTTGCTGTGGTGTTGTATGTAATCCCAGTGTGCATTCCATGTAGCCTACGCTGGAGATCTCCGGCGTGGAGTCTGAAATTTTATTGGCGTACTGGCATGGATTTCTCAGCCTAGACTATTGTTTAAATTATAAAACAATACACATATAAAACAAATAAGTGTAGATCTATTGTTTGTTTTGGCGTTAAGTCTGATTTGGATGGCATATTCTCCAGCGTGGCAGTATAACGGAATTCACCCTGGACGTAATCCAGCTGACTCTCGGGGTCAGGAGCCAAGGTCGTAATTTATAAAAGTTAAACCAACCTGAACCCACAGCTAGGAGTATTCATCCTCTTTTAGAAACAAATTCGAAGATTTGCTTCCAAAATATTGCCCTCGGAGTGAATTGCCCCTAAAATTATTTTCACATTAAAACATTGCAGTAGAACCTTTTTTATGGAAATATGAAGATAAATGCAATTATTTCTTGAACAGGTTGAGTGGAATTTTATCATTAAGCTGAAGATTTTGTATATATTGAAACCAAACAAAAGCTGTAAAACAAAACTTCTGTTTGATTTTATTCCATTTGAATAAGGTTCCTAAAATCCCGATATTTTGATCAATTGTCCCCATCATATAATGTTGCAATCACTTACCAAAGAATGTTTGCAAGAATTTGTACAAATGAAACAATGATTGACAAAGGATGTACCAGTACAATTGCTGCAGCAAAACTGGTAATGATGATGATGATGATGATGATGATGATGATGATGATGATGATGATGATGATGTCTCATGGTGATCATTGTGATGATAGTGATGATGATGATGGTGTTGTGATCATGTTCATGAATCACTTTGACCATGACCATGATGATAAGAATATGCTGAATCTGATTTAATAATGATAATGATCATGATCACATGCCAACACATTTGCAAAATAGTTTACACGAGTGAAAAATCGAACAAGTTCAGTACGAGATTTAATTCCAAGCCTTGTCACTGAAATCAAAGGTAAAAGAATCACGGTGGAAAGGAATGGTCATAAAGTCACAAGAAATGCATCCTTCTTTAGAGTCATACCAAAGCAAAGTATTGCAGATAGTGAAGTGAAGATGAACCAGTTGCCGATGTACCAGGTGGTAACGAAAACATCGACATAGCACCTCAAGAACAACCAAGATGCTAAATGTGAAGATGAAGATCACTAGAACCTTATGGAGTAGAATTTCCTTCATCTAATTTATAAAAAAGGGGAAGTGCGTAATTATACCCGTGCCAATTTTGAATTCTAGATGTTCTCGTTGCAATTAAAAGGCATTTATTTTGCATTTATTTTACATTTAAATTTTGGTATGAAGATCAATGCCATTTAAAACAAATTTAAATATTTTTGCTTTCTGGGGCGATTTCTTTTCTTTTTAAATACAGTAGCTATATATACTCTATTGATTTTCTACTTTAGTACCTACAATACTTCCCCCTTTACCCTCAAAAAATGTAGGGAATAGCTAAATCAAGACAACTTTTGTTCAGGGGAGAATGAGGAATACACAGATAATAGCAAAAATATGAAGGTTCTTCCAAGATAAGTTATTCAGCCATGAACTTGTCAGCGTGGTCAAACATTGGTAAAAGATATAATATTTGTGTCTTGACTATTTGTCACTTTTCTTTTTGTTTCTTCATATCTCGTCTTCACTGCTAGAATCACAAGGTCTGACTGGCTATCCCTCGATGGCTCAGGCACGAATTTGCACCTACGCAGCACCGCTATATGCGTCTACGCAGCGCCATGTCACCGATATATTTGCATGGAGACGCTCTTAAATTTTACGATGGATGGGCACCTTGCTAACCCAATGTGTTAACCTCATATATATATAATATATAGTATGTGTGCGTGTCTCCGTACCTACACATACACACATATAGAGAGATACAGGGATATGAAATTCATGTGGATGATGTGGACATGTGGACCAGATACTTACACACACATAGAGAGATACAGGGAGATGAAATTCTTGTGGACGATGTGGACGTGTGGACCAGATATATATACACACATATAGAGAGATACAGGGAGATGAAATTCTTGTGGACCATGTGGACGTGTGGACCAGACATATACACACACATAGAGAGATACAGGGAGATGAAATTCTTGTGGACGATGTGGACGTGTGGACCAGACATATACACACACATAGAGAGATACAGGGAGATGAAATTCTTGTGGACGATGTGGACGTGTGGACCAGACATATACACACACATAGAGAGATACAGGGAGTCGAAATTCATGTGGACGATGTGGACGTGTGGACCAGATATATACACACACATAGAGAGATAGAGGGAGTCGAAATTCTTGTGGACGATGTGGACGTGTGGACCAGATATATACACATATATAGAGAGATAGAGGGAGTCGAAATTCTTGTGGACGATGTGGACGTGTGGACCAGATATATACACACACATAGAGAGATACAGGGAGATGAAATTCTTGTGAACGATGTGGATGTGTGGACCAGATATATACACACATATATAGAGAGATAGAGGGAGTTGAAATTCTTGTGGACGATGTGGACGTGTGGACCAGACATATACACACACATAGAGAGATACAGGGAGATGAAATTCTTGTGGACGATGTGGACGTGTGGACCAGATATATACACACACATAGAGAGATACAGGGAGATGAAATTCTTGTGAACGATGTGGACGTGTGGACCAGATATATAAACACATATATAGACAGATAGAGGGAGTCGAAATTCATGTGGACGATGTGGACGTGTGGACCAGATATATACACACACATATAGAGAGATAGAGGGAGTCGAAATTCATGTGGACAATGTGGACGTGTGGACGAGGTGTATACACACACATATAGAGAGATAGAGGGAGTCGAAATTCATGTGGACGATGTGGACGTGTGGACCAGATATATAAACACATATAAAGAGAGATAGAGGGAGTCGAAATTCATGTGGGCGATGTGGACGTGTGGACCAGATATATACACACATATATAGAGAGATAGAGGGAGTCGAAATTCATGTGGACGATGTGGACGTGTGGACCAGATATATAAACACATATATAGACAGATAGAGGGAGTCGAAATTCATGTGGACGATGTGGACGTGTGGACCAGATATATACACACACATATAGAGAGATAGAGGGAGTCGAAATTCATGTGGACAATGTGGACGTGTGGACGAGGTATATACACACACATATAGAGAGATAGAGGGAGTCGAAATTCATGTGGACGATGTGGACGTGTGGACCAGATATATAAACACATATAAAGAGAGATAGAGGGAGTCGAAATTCATGTGGACGATGTGGACGTGTGGACCAGATATATACACACATATATAGAGAGATAGAGGGAGTCGAAATTCATGTGGACGATGTGGACGTGTGGACCAGATATATAAACACATATATAGACAGATAGAGGGAGTCGAAATTCATGTGGACGATGTGGACGTGTGGACCAGATATTTTCACACATATATAGAGAGATAGAGGGAGTCGAAATTCATGTGGACGATGTGGACGTGTGGACCAGATATATAAACACATATATAGACAGATAGAGGGAGTCGAAATTCATGTGGACGATGTGGACGTGTGGACCAGATATATAAACACATATATAGACAGATAGAGGGAGTCGAAATTCATGTGGACGATGTGGACGTGTGGACCAGATATATACACACATATATAGAGAGATAGAGGGAGTCGAAATTCATGTGGACGATGTGGACGTGTGGACCAGATATTTTCACACATATATAGAGAGATAGAGGGAGTCGAAATTCATGTGGACGATGTGGACGTGTGGACCAGATATATAAACACATATATAGACAGATAGAGGGAGTCGAAATTCATGTGGACGATGTGGACGTGTGGACCAGATATATACACACATATATAGAGAGATAGAGGGAGTCGAAATTCATGTGGACGATGTGGACGTGTGGACCAGATATATAAACACATATATAGACAGATAGAGGGAGTCGAAATTCATGTGGACGATGTGGACGTGTGGACCAGATATATAAACACATATAAAGAGAGATAGAGGGAGTCGAAATTCATGTGGACGATGTGGACGTGTGGACCAGATATATACACACATATATAGAGAGATAGAGGGAGTCGAAATTCATGTGGACGATGTGGACGTGTGGACCAGACATATAAACACATATATAGACAGATAGAGGGAGTCGAAATTCATGTGGACGATGTGGACGTGTGGACCAGATATTTTCACACATATATAGAGAGATAGAGGGAGTCGAAATTCATGTGGACGATGTGGACGTGTGGACCAGATATATAAACACATATATAGACAGATAGAGGGAGTCGAAATTCATGTGGACGATGTGGACGTGTGGACCAGATATATAAACACATATATAGACAGATAGAGGGAGTCGAAATTCATGTGGACGATGTGGACGTGTGGACCAGATATATACACACATATATAGAGAGATAGAGGGAGTCGAAATTCATGTGGACGATGTGGACGTGTGGACCAGATATATAAACACATATATAGACAGATAGAGGGAGTCGAAATTCATGTGGACGATGTGGACGTGTGGACCAGATTTATAAACACATATATAGACAGATAGAGGGAGTGGAAATTCGTGTGGACGATGTGGACGTGTGGACCAGATATTTTCACACATATATAGAGAGATAGAGGGAGTCGAAATTCATGTGGACGATGTGGACGTGTGGACCAGATATATACACACATATATAGAGAGATAGAGTGAGTCGAAATTCATGTGGACGATGTGGACGTGTGGACCAGATATTTTCACACATATATAGACAGATAGAGGGAGTGGAAATTCATGTGGACGATGTGGACGTGTGGACCAGATATATACACACATATATAGAGAGATAGAGTGAGTCGAAATTCATGTGGACGATGTGGACGTGTGGACCCGATATATACACACATATATAGAGAGATAGAGGGAGTCGAAATTCATGTGGACGATGTGGACGTGTGGACCAGATATTTTCACACATATATAGACAGATAGAGGGAGTGGAAATTCATGTGGACGATGTGGACGTGTGGACCAGATATATACACACATATATAGAGAGATAGAGTGAGTCGAAATTCATGTGGACGATGTGGACGTGTGGACCAGATATATACACACATATATAGAGAGATAGAGGGAGTCGAAATTCATGTGGACGATGTGGACGTGTTGACTAAAATGAGTCAAAAAACTTTTAAATCAATCTTTATTTGAAAATTTTTCGACTCATTTTAGTTGATTCAATAAACTTTCTGGGTTTTGCACTTTGTTAATGGGCCATTTGACAGTATCAAGTGTTTGATTCCTGTATCCGTGTGCCTTAACTTTGTATCTAGGTGCAACGCGTTGAGCTAAACTTTGTATTCAGGTGTAAGGATGACTTTCTTAAATCAATCTTTATTTGAAAATTTTTCGACTCATTTTAGTTTATTTAATAAATTTTCTGGGTTTTGCACTTTATTAATGGGCCATTTGACAGTATCAAGTGTTTGATTCCTGTATCCGTGTGCCTTAACTTTGTATCTAGGTGCAACGCGTTGAGCTAAACTTTGTATTCAGGTGTAAGGATGACTTTTAAATCAATCTTTATTTGAAAATTTTTCGACTCATTTTAGTTTATTTAATGAATTTTCTGGGTTTTGCACTTTATTAATGGGCCATTTGACAGTATCAAGTGTTTGATTCCTGTATCCGTGTGCCTTAACTTTGTATCAAGGTGCAACGCGTTGAGCTAAACTTTGTATCCAGGTGTAACGAGATAACTTTTAAATCAATCTATATTTGAAAATTTTTCGACTCATTTTAGTTTATTTAATAAACTTTTTGGGTTTTGCACTTTTTAATAGGCCATTTGACAGTATCGAAGTGTTTGATTCCTGTATCCGTAAAATTCCGTAAAAAAGATTCCATAAAAAAATTATATGGTGTTAATCTCCGTTGTTTCAATGGTTCAACATTACTGAAAAGCTGCAATGGTGCATATAATTATAACCAAACCTTCAATTGTTGATTTTTTTACTTCTGTGTATTTTCAGGCGAAACGAAAAAGATGAATTTGTTTCAGTCATTAACTGATGCAATGGATATTGCACTTGAAAAAGATGCCACTGCAGGTTTGGTTTTCATCCGTGGTTTAAGGAAAACCTTTGGATGGAATTGGGTTTTTATTTTTTTTTGCGACAGCACCGTGAGACAGTATGACTGAACATCCGAAAAGCGATCCATGTCTTTCACAAAAGTGTCTCCTGACTGATTCCCGGCTTTTCAAATAACTGCTTTCACTTGGCTATTGAGCAGCCTTTCCCCTTTCAATCATTCTGGCAATTCTGTGTGAACAAATGACTAGCTTCACCTAAAAAGATATCACAAATAGCTAGCTATTTTGGAAATTTCACTTCTAAGTCAAAAAATGTATGATGAATTACTGTTCATTCTTCAGTTGGTCGTCATATCTCATGGTCTGTCTCGAAACTTGTAGTTGTCATTTTGCTTAAACGGTGTTACAAATGCTATGATGTGCAAATATTTCCAATAGCAGGGCTAGGAGTAGAATCAAAGTTATTCAACATATAATGTCTTCAACAGACCTGAACAGCTGAATTTCCAACAAAGAAGTAAGATCTTTGTATCACTTAGGAGTTTTGGAATGTGTTGACATTAAAAACGGTTACGCTAATTCAGGCATATTGTCGCCCGGGTTGTCAGTTTTTTGCCAAAAAATTTGCACGGCTGTTCGGCTATGATTATTGTCTTGGTGAACGGTTTTTGGCATTATTTTAGTGCGGTTTTCTCATTAAATTGCATAGGCTTTCGTTCTCAACAGTGTCTCTGTAAACGTTTTTCGGCATTATCTTTCGACATATCGGCATTTCATCGTGGTAAGAAGAGACCATCATAGAAAAACACGGGACAATGCCAGAGTTTGTATCAGCGCCGGAACATAGTTACAGAGTGTGTCGATTACTTTTTCTGACTGTCATCCCAACATTAAGAAGATGCGTTGAGGCATGCGTGTAAGGGTGGATTAAATTGACGAGCCTCATGTTAAATATGAGAACTTTGACGAGGTTGTTCAATTCATTGAATTGACCTCATAGATATATTGGACTGTTTCGTTATATTGTCATGTCATTTCGTCGTTTCGTTTTGTCGCTTCGTCATTTCGTGGTTTACAGACTGCCTTCGTTAAGGATTCAATTGATTTGATCGATATATCTGCTATCGACTATTTGGACTCAGGCAACACAAACATCGAAGCATCGGATGTTTACAGGAAAGTGTAAAAGTAGAATTCCTACTTCGGATATGACCAAGGCCTATGAATCCCAATACCAGATAGATAATTTATACGCTTTCTCTAAAATTTTCGAGAAAATATGAATTTCAGAATAAAAAAAACAGATGATAAATAACTTTGATGAATTCGCATTATCCATATGAATAAATTGACTTTAAACTTTTATTTTGACAAATCCATTAGACATAACCAGTAGCTGAATCTGAATCTGGGGTCAAAATTTTCGTACGGACAAATTTTCGTAAATTTTGAAAACGAGGCTCTTAGTTGAAAAGGTGTATTCTAAAGGGATAGAGGACTGTTGAGAATTAAGAGTGGGACGACCGTGCAGGATAAGGAGACTTTCATGGATAAGGAGATCAAAAGAGTTGCCAGCTTTTTTAAGAATAGAGAAATCACCAGGAGACGCAGATTGGCCTGTTTGGTTGATATGGTCAAGAATAGCCGAGGGAATAACTTTTATAGATCCTCCTTGAGGTCACTTTATGGAAAAGCTCTTGGATTCAACAATAGATTGCTCTTTTAGGTCAATGTCCGTTCATGGCAAGGAAATCTATATTTTTGTTAATTTTACCAAATTAAATCGAATTGATGATGCAGCAATTTAATATTGCATTGATTTTAAGCTTTGCGATATTTTCCATGTGGTTTCTCGCAAGAAATAACGAACGGTTTTATGGTTTTTGCGACAGAATGCGTCCTCAGCGCTTATTTATGCCTGATGTTTTCTGATCTGCATCTGTTTATGAATTCCACCTTTTTCAACTGTTTTGGTCTGTTTCTGAATTTATTCTCTGAGGAGTATCAGACGAAAAAAGCTATTAGTTCTGAAATGTTTCCACTATTTTTCCGATTTTGGGATTTTATACTTCTCAAAGTCAAAGATTGGTCAAATAAGGCTTGAAATCAGCCTTCAGCAAATTATACTCTTCTACTCTTTATTTGTAGTTATATTTGGCGAAGATGTTGCTTTTGGTGGAGTTTTTCGATGTACTGTTGGATTGGCTGATAAATACGGTATAAATCCATTCAAATTATTATTGATGTTATGTTACAGATATCGAACCCTTTATAAATGATGATGTGATAAATATTTTCATTAAGTAATCCATATTGAACATTTGAACAGAGTAACATACTATATGTTTATAGCTTTTCATGTACTTAGGACGTATTAAGAGATTTTTCGTAGACAGCATGTATCAGCCTATCGATGCTATTTCTGCCAAATTTGCAACAATAGATAAGCCACAGATATGAGCAATTAAATTTGAAGTGGACGCTCGTGTTGTGGTTAGTGGACATCATTAAAAAACAAAATTGCTTTCCAAAAATACCAATTGGTATTGACTGTAAGTGTGCGCAGTGGAATAGTGCGCTTGTTTTGTGAACGAGAAGTTCAATACAGAATGCAGGAACATTCTGAGGTCAACATTTCGAATATCACAATTTGACGTAAAAATGCTTGTTAATATAAAGATGAAGCATACATGGCAGCAATGGTGTTCAAATTTTCATTACTTTTGATCTCAATTTTCATTATCAAATATTGTCATGACTGACAATTTAAGTTGATTTTCGAAAATATCAATATTTCATTATTACAATTTTTGCTTTGTTTCTTTAGTCTCTTTGTTTTTAATTTTCAATTTAGTTTGCACCTTCGAAAATCACCCAAACATAAATGACTCAGAGTTGACAATCAACCCTACTCAGGCTAGGTATTAGCAAAAATTGCGTGTTATATTAAAATTCTCAAATTCCTCATTTGCATTAATATTTACATTTACATTGAGTGGATTAATTTGTTGCACATTTTAACCTGTAATTTGAAGTCCAATTTGCAAGCATACGTTGTTAAAATTTGTGGAAAAAATGAAAGGTAACTTCTGACAATTGAATCAATAAATTACCCAATCAAGGGTTCTTGTTTCAAAATAAACTATTGTAGATCTAATGGCTAAGCGACAGATTAAAAATTGGAAAATTTTCCTCAAAGAAATTTCGGTGAATTAAACAAATCATATTCATCATGGTCTCACTCATTGTCATCATCGTCATCATCATCAAGATGGTCATCATCATAATCTTCATCATAACCATTATCAGGATTACAACAATCATCAACACAATCACCATCATCACCGCCATCGTCATCGTCCTTCCGACATCGCGACAGCGTTGCCTTTCAGATTCGTATTTTGCATCTTCATAAAGTTATTGTTAGTCAAAAAAGTGTTAATCGTAAACTACAAGTTCGCCAGTAGATGATGTATCGATGAAAATGAAATTGCAAAATTAAAATTATTTCATCGATATCGTTATGTTATACTATTCTATATGAAATATTTGATAATAATTATGGCAAAAAACTGGTAAAATGTTATCAATTGTATCAAAAATGCATCTCCCAAGAATTTTTTAATCAATTAGATCGGAAATTTCATTATTGATCTTGTTTATCTTCGCTTCGTTTTTACGTCTGAAGGACATAATGAGAGTGCTTGCAGAACGTATGTGTGTATGTAGGCAGGTATGTAGGTAGGTATGACTGTGTGTATCCATAGACACAGTGACGCTTTTTCTGCCAATGCGTAACAATAGATCAGCCGCACATACTTTGAAGTCGCCGTAATTGGTCATCATGAAAATCAACTATTTGACAATCAGCAGCAATTACATAATTTGTAAACAAAGTAAATGATTCGTTCTTATGGAGTATTAAGCAGAAGTTCTCGAAGTTCTTATCAAGATGATTAAATTTTTCCGTCCAACCAGAAAACTCTCGAATTTCTCATTTGCACTTTAAGACATTATCGTGCAGAATGGAGTCGTATGTTGCGTTTTAGATATTGTTGCCAAATTTGTTTTGACACGACGATTGTCAGGATATTTTATGCTTTATTTGCAGAATTAGATATTTTAATTGGAAAATCCCGGAGGGATGAGAGTAAGCAACTGCGTTACGGCAATATTTATCATCGTCATCATCATCAAATCATCATCATCATCATCATCACCATCGTCAGCATCCTGATCATCATTATCATTGATCAGCATCTTCATTCCAGCTTCAGCCAGTTGGAATTTCTTACTTTGGCATCACCTATAGCCCCGGCCCCCGGCATCAAAACATTCTTCGTCAAATCGAAAGTGAGACATGGCCACTTTGCTCGCGTAATGCTTAATGATATGAATAAAATTTGCTTGATTTTCTGTTTATTTTTTCTCATATCTAACTTGCAATGCAGGTAAAGATCGAGTTTTCAACACTCCACTTTGTGAGCAAGGTATTGCTGGATTTGCTATTGGCATGGCAACAGCTGGGGCAACTGCGATTGCTGAAATTCAGTTTGCGGATTACATTTTCCCAGCATTCGATCAGGTGAGCGAGTTTCTTGCTTTTTATATCAAGCACATTTCAGCTGTGTCTTTTCAGAGTCGTACTAATTCGCGCGCATTTTAGCACTATTTGTTCTGATTTTTCTCCATTTTATTATTTGACTAGCTCTTGCCCGAGTGAGACCACCGCCTCGCAAGGACCTCCGCTTTCAAGGACTTCCTCCTCCCAAGGACTCTTGGGTGAGGGGATTAAGCCTTTAATTTGCTATACTTGCTCTGAATGTTAATCTTAATGTTAATCCTAATCTTACTTACTCTTAATGTCAATCTTATTCTTAGTTTTGGTCTTTGTGTTAGACTGAAATTTAAAACTTAATGCTAATGTTTTTCCTAGTCTTGAACTTAACTAACGTATAGTTAATCATAATCTTAATCTCCATCTTGATGTTAGCCTTGTCTTAGTCTTAAACTTTAAATGAATCTCAATCTTGAATTTTAACTTAACTTCAACTTAAACTTCAAAATAAATTTAAATCTGATCCTCAACTTAAAATGCGTCTTAATGTTGCTTGCAACATAAGAATAAAGCAGTTTAAACTTAACCGTTTGCTGCTCATGTTACTTAGTTTTGTGTTTCTTGTTGCTGTTCAGTCATGCTCCTTTGTCCTACCTTAGCTTGTTCTTTATTACGGTCATCAGTCCTGTTTCTTAACCTTGTTATTGCTCATGTTCTTCAGTCCTGTTGTCCTGTTTCTTTGCCACGTTACTCCGTCTTGTTTCTTTTCATGGTATTCAGCCCTGTTCCTTCGTCCTGTTCCCTAGGCTTGTTCTAATTAATGTTCCCCAGTCCTGTTTCTGGGTCCTGTTCCTAAGCCTTGTCACTGCTCGTATTCTTCTGTCCTGTTTGTTCGTCCTTTTACCTAGTCTTGTTCTTATTAATGTTCCTCAGTCCTGTTGGTCGGTCCTGTTCCCCAGCCTTGTTATTGCTCATGTTCTTTCGTTCTGTTTCTGTGCTATGTTACTCCGTCTTTGTTACGTAGTCTTGTTCTGATTCATGTTCCTCAGTCCTGTTTCTCGGTCCAGATCCTTAGTCTTGTTGTTACTTATGTTCTTCAGTTCTGTTCCTGTGTCATATTCCTTAGTCTTGTTTTTATTCATGGTCGTCAGTCCTGTTCGTTAGTATGTTCCTCAGTCTGGTTATTATTCATGTTACTCAGTCTGGAATTCTATGGGTCTACCCATAGAGTTATAAAAATTGTATTTAAATTCAACTTGTATTTAAATTCAACATTGCTTAGATTTAATTTGTTAAAATTTATGTTGCAACTTGAAAAGAATAATGTTACATTTAAACAGAATTTGATTTAAAATTTAATTCAAAGTGAAAAGGCGGAAGTTGCTGTCACTACATGTTTTGCGGAAGTCATGTCAGTGATCACGCACGCACAACAGCAAACAGCGAGGACAGCGAGGGGAAGATGTTTTTGAGAGCGAAAATTCGCTGATGAATTCTTAATGTTTTGAATCATTTCAAAAGGAAATCGTCCGGTATGCCTAGAATATGTAAATCCACAAGGAATCACGGGGTAAGTTTTGTTAACTGAGCTTGGCGATTTAAAAAAAGGCGTAATTACCTCGAGGTCTTCTGACGAAAACCCACGCTGTGAAGACAATTGTGAAATTGTTCGAAACGTCGTGTTACGAAAGTCAAAAACGGGAAGCCCCAATTACCCCAGAAGAGAGAGAAGAAAGAGAAATTAGGGGCCGATGGCAAGCCTACCCCTAAGTCTGCGAGGAAAGAAAGCAGTTCGAGTTGGGCAGCTTGCACGGCAACCGAGGAATGACTATCAGCAAAACGCGCGTAGCTTCGAGCTCTATTTTAGTATAGAGAGACTAGCCCTTGCCCGTGTAAGACCACCGCCTCACGAGGACCACCGCCTCCGATCAACTTCCACCTAAAAAGCACTGTGTATTGAGGTGGCTATATTTGCTGTTAATCTAATTCTTAATATTAATCTTAACGTTAGTCCAGTCTTAGTCTTAGTCTTCAAGTTGAATGCAATCTTAATCTTAACTTCTACCTGAACTGGAATCTTAACCTTAATGTTAATCTGAATGTTAATCTTAATCAGAATCTTAATCTTAATCTTAATCTTACTCTTACTCTTAATCTTCATGTTAATCTTAATCTTAGTCTTGGTAAATCTTGAACTCCATCCTAATATTAGTCTTAGTCTGTGTTAGTCTTGGTCTAAGTATCAGTTTTTCATTTGGAACTTAAACTTAAAGTTATTCTTAATTTGTAAACTGAAGCTTATCTTAAATAAACCTTGATCTTTATCTTAATATTATTCTTAGCCTTACTCTTAATCTTAGTCTTCAACTTAAATGGAACCTCGATCTTCAATTTCACCTGAATTTGAATCTTAATTCTAATGTTAATCTTAATTGTAATGCAATGTTAATCTTAATCTTAATTTAGTCTGAAAATGAATCTTAATCTTGAACTTAATTCAAATATTAGTGTTAGTGTTAGTAGTTACTCTAAATTAGAATTTTATTCTTATTCTTATTCTTAATTTTAATGTAAGCTCTTTAGTTCTTAGTCCAAGGTCCTATTTCCTTTTACCACTTAAGGTTCTGTTCGTTGGTATTAGTCCAGGGTCTTTAAGCAATGATAATGGGTCCTGTTTTGGCTCCCTGTCCAGGGTTCCCCTCCAAGGAAAGGTCACATTCCCCAGTCCCACTTATCTTCATATTCTTTTGCGTTAGTCCAGGATCCTTAAGCTGGTAATGAGTCTAATTTCCTGTTCTGTGTGCAGGGTTCGCTGTCCAGTCCAGGGTCCTGTTTCCTGCTCCAACTCAAGGTCCTGTTCCTTGGGCTTAGTCTAGGGTCCTTGGTCCACGACAATGTTTCTTAGTCCTTAAATGATTGATCCTTGTCAGTACCTTTCCTTCCATCCTTTCATTTCTATTCTCTGTTGTGCTCCTCAATCTTTATATTCTTCATGTTGTCCAGTCCTGTTAATGAGTATTGTCCAGGGGCCTATTTCCTGGTCCCAGTGAAGGTCCTGTTCCTTGGTCTTAGTCCAAGGTCCCTAGCAAATTCTTACCTGTTCCTTGGTCTTAGTCCAAGGTCCCTAGCAAATTCTTAAACTTAATTAATGTTCATCTTAGTGCTGGCTCCAAACCCAAAGTCCATGTTATATCAATCGTAACTAATGTAAATCTCATTCTTGGTCTTAGTGCAAGTCTTTAACTTAAGTATGAAATTTATATCAACCTTAATCATAACGTTAAACTTTACCTTAATCGTAATCTTAAGCTTAATATTAGTTTCAGTGTTAGTCTTAGTCCAATTCATCATCGTAAAGTTGAGGTTAATCTTAAATGTAATATTACTCGTAACCTTAAACTTAAATTTAGACTTAGTCTCAAACTTAAACTTCATGTTAATGTTAGTTGCAAACACAAATTTCATTCACTAGAGACTTAATCTTCATCAACATGTTAACCTGAAATTAAGAATTTACTCTTAAGTTTAATCTCAATCTTATTCTTAGTCTTAATTTTAAATTTTATCTTAAATCTTCTCCTTGTGTTAATATTGATTTTCATGTCTATTTCCTCAGTGACGTTCATATTCTCGAACTCTATTTCAAGTTGGAGTATGTTAGTCCTATAATTGTTTATCCTATAATTCCTTAGTGCCGTTCCTAGGTCTTGTTCCCGAGTCTCTCCATGGTTTATGTTTCATCTATTCCAAAAAGGCTCCTTAGTCCAAGGTCCAGTTCATTAGTCAAGGTTTTATCAACGCTCCTTACTCCTGCTGTTCTATCTATCAACACGGTTACGAGAATTCCCTTTGACAGAAAACAGGTGTAAACAACAACGTTAAAAGATGAAATTTAAATGCAAAAACATATATAATTTTCGGGTTGATCATGTAAAAAAGCACAGGAAATACAGCATAAATAGAACTTGTAGTCAGATTTAATATCACTGAAGTTTATTTTCTTATATCATGCAAGCAATTTACTTCAAGTTATTCCGCAAGTTAGGGTGAAATAATTTGATAAAAAAAGACGTGCATCAAAACAAAATCTCTACATTTCTTTATTCCTCTGGAAGGCGGAAGTCACGCGCAGTGCATGCACAGACAACGGTTTACTTCCATAAACAAAACGAACTCCTCCTTTCAACAACCTATAAAATGTGTTAGTGAAAGAAATTAAAAGAAAATATTTTTCCATACGCAAATACATGGTAACGAAAACAGGCGATTCTATATTGGAAAATTTTAGGCTGCATCCTTCCCGATCGAGAGAATTTTTATTAACCCGCAAAATAATTTCAAATGGAGAGAAAAACGAACCTGCATGCACCCAGGGATCAATGCAGCTTGACCGAAAATTACTGTAAGCCTGCGTTGTTTACAAAAGTAAAACAACGAAACGAAAAAAGGAAATGAAAATTAGCAGCTTTTCTGTCGAAACGAACTGGAGATCGCATTTCACATAAAATGTGTCAGTGACAGAAATTGAAAGAAAATGTTTTTCCTTAAGCAAACAGTAATAAAAACAGGTTATTCTATGTCGGAAAATTTTAGGTTGCTTCTTCCCCATGGAGAGAATTTTTATTGGCCCACAAAAGCAAATTTAATTTTAAACCCTTGAATATGAAATCACTGACAACTACTGTTTATTTTCAAATGGAGAGAAAAAGGTACCTGCATGCACCCAGGGAACAATGCCGCTTGCTGACTGAAAATTACTACACTAATCTATTTTGTTGCAACATATTTTAATTTCTGCGTACAGTTATGTTGTTTACAAAAGTAAAACAATGAAACGAAGCACAGAATACAAATCAACACAAACGCGTTCCCGTCAAAACAAAGTTAAGATGGCATTTCATACTTCCCCTGGATGCGGAAGTCATGCCGGCCGTCACGCACGCACGAGGCAGGCAAGCTAAGAGGTAATTCCCAAAATGTCATCCGAGAAGTCGCAACAATGTGGCGATTGCCCCAACGGCACCAAAAACAGCGAGGCAACAGCGAGGCAACACAAAAGAAGCGGGTTTTCCCACGTACCCCAGTAGCGTCAAGGAGGACTACCGAAGGGCAAGCGATGGCTCACCTGCGAGGCAGCGGACATCGAAAGGGAGGGAAAGGGAAAAGAACGGAGAGGCAGGTCGGGCGAAAATACTGAGACAAAGAACAATGGCGTCTGGCTCATTAGCATATTCATGCATTAGGGTATGAGACTAGCTCTTGCCCGTGTAAGACCACCGCCTCATGAGGACCACCGCCTCTGATGAACTCCGCCAATAAGAGCTTCGACCTAAAAGACACTGTGCATTGAGGGGGCTATATTTTCTGTTAATCAAAATCTTGATCTCAATCTTAATGTTAGTCTAGTCTTAATCTTAGTCTTCAAGTTAAATGGAATCTTAATCTTAACTTCTACCTGAATTGGAATGTTAACCTTAATGTTAATCTAAATGTTAATCTTAATCTTAATCTGAATCTGTATCTGAATCTAAATCTGAATCTTAATTCTAACCTTAACCTTAAGGTTAATCTTAATCTTAGTCTTAGTTAATGTTGAACTCCATCTTAATATTAGTCTTAGTCTTTGTTAGTCTTGGTCTAAGTATCAGTATTTCATTTTTGAAATTAAACTTAAAGTTCATTTTGAAATGAGTCTTTATCTGAACCTTGATGTTAATCTTGATGTAAATCTGAAATAACGTTGAAACTTGAACTTAATGTTTAGGTTGTTCTTTATCGCCACATGCAATAATGCCATTGTCAAACTTTATCATCATCTTAATTCATCTTCATACTCTTAGATGGCAAATAAACGTCCTCTGGTTTATTAATTTTGAGTTTTTCCCCCACCCACAGGGCCTTAGTAGGACCCCCCTATTTATTAATTTTTGAAGAAACAATTTCACTTGTGATAGGATGAAACTACGTTTGTTAATTGCCGACATTGATTTGGACCCCCGTTGGTATACCTAATGGTATTGGCGTTAATGTAAATATTAATAAAATTGAAATTTAATATAATTTATAATTTAAAATAATTTAATATAATTCTAAATTCTTCAGCTACAATTAAACTTTAAATTAAATGAAAGATGAAATGAAAATGAAAATAAAATCCAAATGAACATGAAAGTTAGTGTCAGTGTTGAGAGATAAATTGAAAATAAAGTTATAATTGAAAAGATATGAGTAAAAATAGATCTAAAATTTGAGTCATTCCAAAAAGCCTTCTTGTTTTGTGAAAGTGACTTTTTGTTATTAGAAAAAATTGTAAAATATTTAAATCACAAAAACAAAAACACCAAAAAATTGCCTTTGAGGGGACTGCCATATTTCTTAGTAGAGGATAATCTCCAGATGGTCCTAATATTCATAGAAGGGAACAACAAAACACGTTAAAAAATAATGTCAGAATCAAACTAAAAAATTATACCCAAAGCAAATTTTAGTTCCCAGACATCTCCTCGGACTTTTGAAAACATTTCCAACACAAAAACGACAGAAATAAATTGAAAGTAAATTTATAATTGAAAAGATATGAGTAAAAATAGATCTAAAGATTTCAGTCATTCCAAAAGCCTTCTTGTTGTGTCAAAGTGACATTTAGATATTAAAAAAATTGTAAAATATTTAGGTCGCAAAAACAAAAATACCAAAAATTTTGCCCTGGAGGACTTGAACTCCGTCTCCCGGTTTGCAAGCGAGCATTTAACCACTCGGCTACACAGACGTTTGCTTAGTGTGCAACAATCTCCTAGTGGTCCTAATATTCATGGAAGGGAAAAACAAAACACGATAAAAAATTATGTCTAACGAACTTAAAAATTACACCAAAAGCAAATTTTAGTTACCAGACGTCTCCTTGGCCTTTTGAAAACATTTCCGACACGAAAATAACACAAATAAAAAATTTCGAAAAGAAAAGTCTTCCACTGCGGGGAATCGAACTCCCGACTCCGCATCACAGCTCACGAGACACGCCGCCTTACCGACCGTGCTACCGTGCCTTGTTGCGTTTCAGTGATAATCCTCATGCAGAAAACAATCGGGCGATGGTTAAAACAGGCACCAATGACGCACTTCAAAGAAGGGTTAGCCCCTTTTACCCCAAAGACTGCAGCAGATAGGAGAAAAAGCAAGGGCGATGGCTCGCCTACCCCACGGGCGGCCGAATCGTGGGAAAATCACATCCTGGAAGCTCACACAACCCGCTCAAACAAATCCGTACAAAATTTTCACTAATCCGATTCCTATTTTAGTATAGAGAGATATAAAACAAGAGTTCTGTAGTTTATCATTTTAGTACCATAACAGGGCTTAATCTCTTTCAGGGGATATATGATCACGTTTACGCACGAATATCTCAGAATAATGCTATTTTCGTTATGCAGTTGATTAGTCAACGTTGCAATTAGTTTCTTTTTATCGAGAATTAGTGCCGAAATAGAGCTGTTGGGACTATATTTTTAGCTTTTTAAATGTTTTGTGATCACATACAACCGTTTAATGTTTTTCCTAGATTGTAAACGAGGCGAAATATAGATATCGATCAGGTGGCATATTTGACTGTGGAAAAATAACATTTAGAGCCCCATATGGTGCAGTTGGTCATGGTGCACTATCACTGCAAAGTCCTGAGGCGTATTTTGCTCATACTCCTGGGGTGAAGGTATCACTATATCATGTTTAATTGTCAGAAAGCAATTCAGGTTAAAATCATGACTGTGAAACATTTTCTTTCTCTGGGTTAGGCCTAACAAAATTTTATCAATTTTTATATTCAAGGTTGTTATTCCTCGAGGCCCTATCCAAGCAAAAGGCCTTCTTTTGGCCTCAATTCGAGATCCTGACCCAGTAATCTTTCTTGAGCCGAAGATTCTGTATAGGCAAGCAGGTATGATGATGTTGCTCACCTTATTCAGATAATTGTGAGATAATTGATGGGATAACTTAACATTTATTATACCTTGCTTGGAGAGCTTGATCGAGTATTTTTGCTTTAATAAACTTTATCCATTTTCCATTAGCCGTCAACGTGCAAAGCTTATGTTTCAGAATTTTTATTCCTGTAATCCAACTTTTTATTAGTCGTTTAAAATTAAATAGAAAGAGTTCTTTTTCATTTCTTAGTTGAGGAAGTTCCTGTAAAAGACTACGAAATTCCTTTATCGAAAGCAGAAACTATACAGGAAGGTATGCAGTACAAATTTTTACTTTAACAATCCCTTTTTATCCGCCACTTTTCATATTTCATTCTTAAAATGCATTGTATTTTGTTTTTCTTCGTATTTTATTTAGGTAGCAACATTACCCTGATTGGTTGGGGGACTCAACTGCACGTCTTAAAGGAGGCGTCTAAATTGGCTGAAGAAAAATTAGGTGCTTCTTGTGAAATTATAGATTTACGAACGATCCTGCCATGGGATGAAGACACTGTCGTGCAGGTAAAAATGTTTGTATTTGGCTCTCCGTGAAAGGATGAGACACATAAGGCTCTGCCAAAACGATCTAACATTGTTGGACAAACATTTGAAATTGCTAAGCAAACGGTTTTACCATATAGAAACGTCGCAAGACTCTGACCGTTGAACATTTTTGCTTTCGCCAAGAAAAATATGTTTTTGAACTTTTTGAAAAGCAAAATTCTGTTATTCTTGTCAATGAATTATTTTTGACCTGGCCAACGTTCAACCATATCTTGATTAGAGAATTTGAAAAGCTTGAGTCTATACTCAAACGTTTCTTTTGAAAAGCTACCTTTGCAGTTTTAAAGACCAACGATGTCGCGAATTTGAGATTTTTTCAGACATTTGTGCATGTTTGTGCGACCATTTACCTTTTAGAAGCTAAATCATGTAAGGTATTTCCGCAGATTAAGCTGAACTTTTCTTGTTTTCTCAAAAAGTTAGCCGTACTGGGTATTATCTTGTTCTATTCTTAGTATTACCATGCGCCAAACGTATTATCTCAGAATTATGAAGTTTCAAATTTCCACGTTTTCTTTTTTTGCTTTACGTAACTGATTTTTGAATGTTTTTTTTTATTTTGTAATTTTAATTCTGAATGTATCTTACTCAATAGTCTGTGAAGAAAACTGGAAGAGCAATCGTTTCCCATGAAGCCCCAATAACGGGTGGTTTCGGTGCAGAAGTAGCAAGTACTGTTCAGGTATATGATTTTTATTTTCAAAGAAACAAGCATTTGATTTTGAGAAGAGTGTCTATTTTGCGATGAACCTTCTGTTAAATTATTCTTCTTTACTTTATTTTCAGGAGAAATGTTTTCTTCACCTTGAAGCTCCAGTTGAAAGAGTCTGCGGCTGGGATACCCCATTTCCTCATGTTTATGAACCATTCTACCTTCCCGATAAATATCGTTGTTTTGAAGCTATTAGAAAAGTTTTGAATTATTGACGCGTTGTAATTCATACACAACGTGTAAGTCGGTGTCACGTGGATGCCATCCAAACCTGAATGTTTGCGTGTAACATTCTATTTAATGTAAGGATTTTAGAACTGTATCATTTATTTATAAGAATTGAAATTGAAGAGATGATCAGAATCTTTTGAATGTCTTGAGTTTCTTGTTTACACAAAGGAAGAACAAATTTTAATAACAATAACTAACGTATTACGAAAAGTAAGAATGTGTGTACTTGAACAATTTTATGTCAGAGCAATTAAAGCAATACCCCCATCATCTCACCTTCTCTAAAACAAGTTTTGAAGCTTCTCTCATGGCGTGGATTCCGACAAAAAAAACGATTTACAACGTTGCCGTCTTTGTGAGGCTATTGATTATTTACGATGGACTAAAAATAAAACCAGATTGGGATCGTATTTCCTGCAAGATCAAAGCCAAACATAGCCTAAGTGAGGATGTGACCTGCAAAATTCTTGATTGATAGGTTTATATTGTGACATAATCCTAGCCATAAATCGTGTTTCGTTAAGAAATCAATTGATTTGATCGATATATCTGCTATCGACTATTTGGACTCAGGCAACACAAACATTGAAGCATCGGATGTTTACAGGAAAGTGTAAAAGTAGAATTACTACTTCGGATATGACCAAGGCCTATGAATCACAATACCAGATAGATAATTTATACGCTTTCTCTAATATTTTCGAGAAAATAATTAAGAAGCATTTATTGGCGCGATTCGTCGCAAGGCTCGCTCTGTTGCTTGTAGGAAATCGTTTAGTTAACAGCATGTTCTAATAATTCGACTAGTTGAAGACTGAAGATTGAAGCTCGTTACTAATCATGTCGTAGGCGCAGTCATAGATATTTCAAAGGCATTTGACTGCTGTCCCATGATCTACTTTCTGCGTACGAATTTCAAGAAAACTCTTTAGTTTAGAACTATTCTTTAGCAGGGTGAGCAGTGTGTTAGTATAAATAACACCTATTGTTCATGTTAGGCTCTTATCTCAAGTGTTCCTCAAGGCTCCGTTTTAGGTCCAATTTTTTTTCAAATTTTACATGAATTTTACAAGCAACTCTTTGCAATTATGTGGTGATGATAATATCCTTGGTTTCTTCTCAAAGAATATACCTGATCTAGGTTCGAAGAGTCCAATGTTGCTTTGGATTGGCTGGTGTACAATGAAATGATTGCTAATCCTGATAGATTCCATGTCATAATTGTAAAGAAGGATAGATCTGACACCACTGGTATAAAAGTAAGCGTTAAGGTTTTGCTTGATATCAAACTTGATAATGAGTTGAACTTTGACTCTCACATTATCGCTTTGGAAAGATTAAAGCGATTCATTCATTGAAACAAGGAAACTTCCCGTCAATTATTTGTTTGTTCATTAAAAACCATCGTCATCTTGTGTGGGATTATTTTCCTCCGCTTGATCTCTGCATAAAGTCGGTCGGATACAACGAACGATTTAGACATGATGAGAAGAGATATTCCTATCTCTAGGTTTGCGCTGGTTAAAGGATATGGTCACATATTGTGATAATAAGATATATTTGGAATGCAGATGATTTTGATTTATCGAGCAAAAATCAATCAATATTCTCCCAGTTAGGCCTGTTTTTGATTGAATGCCGGTTAGGAATGGAAATTTTTACAAAGTAAAATGCAGAGATTCTCAAGAAAGGGGCCTTTTGTTATCACTGAAAGAAAAATAAAAAAAAATCCTGCACTTAGAGCAGCAGATTTTTAGAAGACTTTGTAGCAGTGTTTGAATAGAGTGGAAAAATCCTAGCTACTATGCTCTATTTGTTACTATTCTTATTGAACCTCGGCTCTTATCTTATCTGCTCTTCAATGATGATTCAAAGAGATCTGGTTCGGGCAAGATATTTTTCTAGAAAATGGTAGGCATATCGAGTAAGGGAATCCTCTCCACGGCTAAAAACCGGTATTGCAGTCGCTTTAGAGGAAGTAGTGCAGCAGATTTTACTCCAAATTCACGAAATATAGAAGGAAAGACAGAAAAAGGAATCTGCGACAAAAATGTTTAAAATATCTTCAAAATCTTAGGAAGCAAGATGCAATTAACTTACGAAACGGAAAATACTTAATTAAATTGATCTTAGAGCAGGCAAAATGGGTGTTCTAACGACATGTTGCATAAAAGCTATTGGATAACTCCCAATTTTGCTGTTTTTCTAGCCTCTATACTATTCTTGGGGCAATAAATACACAGTTAAAATTAAACAACTACTAAACAACTTTTGCTACTAAAAGGTGGTCAGAAGAGGTCAAAATATAAGCAAATTTTTTAACTAGACCCGAGCGAAGTTGCTTATAAAAAAGACTGCGTGTATACCTCGAAGTTCGATTCCCGTCTAGGCGAAACATTTGCTTTTTGTATTTTTCATATAAATAGTCTAAAATTCTTTTAAATGTCTAAAAGTCCCTGACTACATAACTGCAATGCTACATATAATTCTTTGAAGTTTATATCTATATTTTTCTTATTTCCACTCCATTGAAATGCATTCAAAACTTACAGTTTCATTGGAGTAATAATGGGAAAGGTCTATTGGCAAAAATCCTTCTTAAATGCGACGGCCTAGAACAAACTTTTGGACCCAGTCAGTCAACGAACGATGTCCTTCAAATAAACCTTTTCAAAGAGGTCTAGGTCGGGCGCAACATTTTTATAGAAAATGGTAGCCGTAGCGAGTACGGGAATCCTCTCCCGGGACAAATACTGGAATTGCTGTCGTTCCAGGAGAGATATTGCAGCAAATTTTGCTTCACATTGACATTTGATGGGAGTTGAAGCGAAAGAAACGATTCAAGTCCTATTATAGATCTTTTCGGTATGACGTCACACGGCATTAAAATTTTTCGAAATCACATGATATCGAGTTTTTGATACGAAAATCTTAAAGAGCAGCCAAAACATAGTCTAGGTACAAAGTTTCACTGTCCTAGCGTTTGTGTTCTTAATTTTATGAGCATTCAGAGTTCCCGATTTCATAAAGGCTTTGACCGCAAAAAATGAACTTGGTGAAACTTTTTACCCCACACGGTCAAAGCCCTTATAAAATCGTAAACGTTTGACGCTCGCAGAATCGATAATAAACGCTCTGAGATAGTAAAACTTTGCACCTAGACTAATTTTAGGGTGCTTTATACGATTTTCACATCGAAAAATTGATATCTTGCGATTTGAAAAAGTTTTTTTTCTACCGAAATGATCTATACAGCAAGGAGATACTGTAAATAACATCAGTCCATGTAATTGTTACCATATTGTGATAATAGGATATATTTGGAATGCAGATGATTTTGATTTATCAAGCAATGATCAATCAATATTCTACCAGTTAGGCCTGTTAGGAATGGAAATGATTGAATGCCGGTTAGGAGTGGAAATTTTTACAAAATAAAATACAGAGATTCTTGAGAATGCGTCATTTTTTATCACTGAAAGAATAATAAAAAATCATACACTTTCAATGACTCAGATTCAATGACTTTGTATTGAAAGTTAAACGGAAACCCCTCAATGAAATGCCTCACGCAATGAGTAACACTCCGTTGATATGCGAGTTTTTTGACGGCAAATGAATGGAAATAGCTTCGATGTTGATCAATCCTCGATTGCTTGCAGTGATATAAATTATTTAAGATTTAAAATGTTGCTTAGGTTTTTTTTCCTGTGGTACTGTACGTTCCTTTAAGTTTTAGGCCTTCTACATCTTGGTTTCTTATAAGCGGTTGCTTATTAAAAAATCTGCGTGTACTGTCATTTGCAGCGACTGAAACCACTCGGCCTAAAGGAGTTATCCTACTGATCACAAAAAGATCCACTTGTCGAGGACATCGGGCGATTGTTCAAATTGTCTTGTCGTTACCTTGCCGTACGCTCATGGGTTTCATGTTTTTATGACTTGTTCATTTGCCGTTAGATTTGCTGTTATATTTGCCGTTAATATTAGCCGTTATAAGTCGTGATATTGTCGAGTATATATGCCGTTGTATTTGCCGTAGAATTCGAAGTTGTGAAGCCGTTTATATGAAGTGTATTTGACGATTTTATGAAGAGCTGCAGTTGAAACTTTGATTCAATCTTTGTGTTATATTTTACGTTTTATCTCATCGCAAACTCACTTTGTAAAGGTCCCTTCCAAGTACCTTTACACTATCACCACAACCGCAACCAGCCCTACAACCATCACCTCGAACACCCCTATCACCACTACCACAACCACCCCTACAACAATCACCTCGACCACCCCTATCACCACCACCACAACCACCCCTACAACCATCACCACGATCACCCCTATCACAACCACCACAACCACCCCTTCAGCACCACAACCACCTCTACCACCACCACAATCACCCCTACCAACCAGCATCATGATCATCGTGTTCATCATCATAACCACCACCATTATCATCATAATCATTATCATCATCGTTGTGCATACCGATAAACATCTTTCATCATTTGACCGAAATAGCTATATTCAACCAGAGTCGTTCTTCGAACATGCCCATAGGGGCCCTATGTTTTTTATAAGGTGTGGAAAATGATCTGCCGTTGGCTCGTATCGACGCTTAGGCACTTGTCCTAAGCCGGCAGATTAGAGTACCAATGGGTTCCCAATTAGAATCAAAGAATCTTATCCCAGAAAACAAGTAAAGAATAACACACAAAACTATATACAACTATGAATACCAAGAGATAACACGATAAGTCCGAGTTTCTATGCTTCAAGCCTGATTTAGGCAGTCCGATAATATTCACGTTAATAAAACTCAAAAAGGTTAAATTTCACCTGAGTCAAAGTCTTCAATGTCCGCTTTCAAATTCGGCAGTGAATTCTTTCAATGAATAAAATCCCTTTACAGTAAGTACAATCATAATAAGAATAATCATCATCATTTCTCTTCTTCAAAAATTGTTGCAAGAGCACTGTTTTAATAGCTTTTCTCCAGCCCTCTCTATCCTCAGTAAATTTACGAAGTTCATCAATTGACCATTATGAATTGACCTTGGATCCTTTAGCTTGAAGTTTGGGATTAGTGGTGCCAAATCGTTTTTGATTTTGCGACTCTATGTGCGTTTAGGTCGGCCCACTTTATTTTTGCAAGGCTTGAAGGTGTTTTCCAAAGCTTGTCTGATGGGTGTGCTTGCTGGTAGGCGCATCACATGTCCCAGCTGGTTCAATCTTCTCCTCTTTATGGTCGTACCCCACTTTTCACACTGCCTTCGTAGAGTTCTACGTTTGAAATTGTTTCTGGACAATAAATGCCAAGAGCTTTTCTCAGCATTTTTCGTTGGAAACAGTCTATTGAACCGACCACTGAACAAGTGCTGGCTGTTAAATTACTTATTGAAAAAGCAATAAATGCAAGCGATTTCAAAATATACATGGCGTTATTTGATATGTCTAAAGCCTTTGACAATGTTGACAGAGAAAACTACTTCAACACTCCGCACAACGTATGTGCAGTACAGCGGTGGTTGTGCAGTACAGCGGTGGTTGCCCAGTACAGCGAAAGGATATCATCAGTACAGCGGAGGGATATCATCAGTTCGGCGGAGGGATAGCATGAGTACAGCGGTGGATATTCAGTAAAGCGGTGGGATACCATAAGTACAGCGGTTGGATAACATGAGTTGCGTGGAGGGATACCATCAGTACAGTGGAGGGATACCGTAAGTACAGCGGTGGATGTTCAGTACAGCGGAGGGATACTATGAGTTGAGTGGAGGGATGCCATCAGTACAGTGGAGGGATACCGTAAGTACAGCGGTGGATGTTCAGTGCAGCTGAGGGATACTATGAGTTGAGTGGAGGGATGCCATCAGTACAGTGGAGGGATACCATCAGTACAGCGGTGGTTGTTCAGTACAGTGGAGGGATATCATGAGTACAGCGGTGGATGTTCAATACGGCGGTGGGATACCGCGCAGAAACAGACGCGTTTCGCTCTTCCCATTCCATAGGTTTAGAAAACCAGTACATTACGGGGCAGCATAAATTCACACAATTAAAGCTCAAGCCTGCTATGGGCTGCGATTTTTGGAATAGACTGGCTGGCTACTAAGTGCCTCTATTTCTCCAACATTTGCTGCTTTACTACGGAGAGTTAGTTTCACAAAAAATTGTACAGTTTTTTTGACAAAGTGCTGAATTCATGACTCAATCAACAATAATAGTTGTTTTAAATACTTGCAAATACAAATACTATGAGAAATCACAAAAAAACAAATTGGCTTGCAAACTTGTTACGTACCTTGATAAAAAATCGCTAAAACTATAACTAATTATGGATATTGAGAAGTAATAGAATCGTATAATACCATTGAGCTAACAAACAAAACATCATCTCAGCTGAATACAAATTAGCAAATATAACTAGAAAATTACAAAAATACGTAGTAACATAGAACATTACGAAGCTGTTCAGTGCAACCCAAGTAATCAGTAGGAAATGAGCTAAATATTTATTTTAGTAGACGTATCACTTTTATTTGTATAAGTTTGTAGGGTCTTGTGTCACATTTTTTTAGATAGGTACCAGTAAATTCAACACGTGATTGCACATACACATGTGCAGAGATGTTACAAAAGCCTTAGGAAAAGAATTACAAGTTTGAGAAGTTACTGGCCGGGTAATCGGTTATGTAATAAATTTTTCTAATCCATGTAACGTGCTGAAGAGAAAAAGTTTGATTTCTTTTCTATTGTTGTAATTTTCTATTAATGTTGCTGGTTTGTATTCAGCTGAGGTGGTGATTTGTTTGATATTTCGAAAAATGCAACTATGCGTCGGTGTTCTACAAGGAAATGATTCTGCTTGATTCTGATTTCGTGAGATGAATTTTGCATGCGATATTTCCAGTGGCTAGTAAATATTTGCGAGCGGAAAATCACAGGACAGTTTGCAAGCCAATTTGTTTTTTGTGATTTCTCATAGTATTTGTATTTGCAAGTATTGAAAACAACGATTAATGTTGATTGAGTCATGAATTCAGCACTTTGTCAAAAAAACTGTACAATTTTTTGTGAAACTAACTCTCCGTAGTAAAGCAGCAAATGTTGGAGAAATAGAGGCACTTAGTAGCCAGCCAGTCTATTCCAAAAATCGCAGCCCATAGCAGGCTTGAGCTTTAATTGTGTGAATTTATGCTGCCCCGTAATGTACTGGTTTTCTAAACCTATGGAATGGGAAGAGCGAAACGCGTCTGTTTCTGCGCACAGATACTGCCATATTCGTGCAACACCGTTGCAATTTCTCAAACAGGTTGCACGCCCACCGCTGTACTCATGTTATCCCACCTCCGTACTGAACATCCACCGCTGTACTCAAGATATCCCTCCACTGTACTGAGCATCCACCGCTGTACTCATGATATCCCTCCGCTGTACTCATGTAATCCCACCGCTGTACTGAACATCCGCCGCCGTACTGATGGTATCCCTCCGCTGTACTGATGGTATCCCTCCACACAACTCATGGTATCCCTCCGCTGCACTGAATATCCACCGCTGTACTCAAGTCATCCCTCCACTGTACTGAACAACCACCGCTGTACTGATGGTATCCCTCCGCTGTACTGATGGCATCCCTCCACTCAATTCATGGTATCCCTCCGCTGTACTGAACACCCACCGCTGTACTTATGGTATCCCTCCGCTGTACTGATGGTATCCCTCCACGCAACTCATGTTATCCCACCGCTGTACTGAACATCCACCGCTGTACTCATGGTATCCCACCGCTGTACTGAACATCCACCGCTGTACTCATGGTATCCCTCCGCCGTACTGATGATATCACTCTGCTGTACTGATGTCACCCTCCGCTGTACTGCACAACCACCGCTGTACTGCACAACCACGCTGTACTGCACATACGTTATCCTGGGTGATAGAGTTGCTACAAAATGTCTCTGATTCTGCGAATTGATGCAAAATCATAGGGGTACTAAAGATAAAAGAGCTACCTAATATATATGAGTTTATTGGAAGGGTCTGACACGACAATAACATAATGATGACGTCATTATGACGTCACATATAAATCAACAAAATAAAAAATTTAGTTCTAAGAATGAGAAGGTTGACTAGTCTAGCAAAAATGAATACGCTTGAGTGCCTAATTGCAACCCATTAAGCTTCGTTTCGTTTCGTTCATGAGCACGGGAGCTGACCCCTAATCGGGCAGCAAGCAAAAATGTCAGTTAGGCAGAAGAATGGAAACCAGAGCGGGCAGGGAACAATATTTATATGGGCTCATAGTATCGGAAATTCAACCTCGTTCCACAACCGTTTTCATTTTGAATAAGATCGATATGTTTGCATGAGAGCTTAATGTATCCTAATCTCTCTCCTCCAGGCGTATATCCATGTGATATCCACGGCCAAATACGCTGGGCACATTTGAGTATATGATTTCAGGCTTGGGACACGAGCCTCAATTTCATTTTAGGCCACCTCTGCGAAGCAAAGCTTAGAAATTTTTCCGAAATGAAAGATCTGATTGCGATGGATCGCTTCCTCCCAGTGACAAAAGACTGATACTAAAATGTGACCAGCTATATATTGCAATGGATGTATGGATATAAGTCTAGTGCGGTGCAGCGAGGCAATACGGATCTTATCAAACGGCCATGCTTTTCAGCTCCTTTTTGTTACGGAACAAGGTCTCCCATAATGAAATGAACGATCAAAAACTATCTGCAATTATTGGTTTGCGCAGAGTCCTAATGGGGGCGGCAATTAGGTACCTAAGTCTTAGTGTAGTATTTATAAAATCAAATCTTGAGTCTTGAATATAATGTCTTAAGTTTCCTCTGCATCCAGTTCAATATCTGTTCTAAACGTATTCTCACAGCTAATTCCTCGACATTGTCCGCAGCCTGAGGAGCATTTCAGGTCATTTTTCTTGCAACTGCATCGGAGAGTTGTACATCCTGTCTTCCAGTTGCAGCTAATCAACTTAAGCAACTCATCTGGTGCACATTGAAGATCCGTCTGTAGTTGTATCATCTTGTCATCTTGAATTATCCAGCCCCATTGCGTTGGATCTATGGAGACACCTTTCCATTGCATTATTTGCGCAAACACCCTGAAACTGTGACATTTAGAGGCTTAAGATGTTGGAGGCAGTATCTGCGGGTTAATAAATGTTTTTTTCTGTGACGACTTTCTCAGAGAATAGTTTATACCGCAAATATTCAAGGTATTCGCCTTTTTTACATTTATATAAGCAAATTAGAGCTTTCTCGCCTGATGACACAATTTGTGCTGGTGTTGCATGATTATTCATTAACACTGCAACCTGTTGCCGTAAGTTGTTGTTTTGTTTTGCGTGAATAATTTCAAGGACAGTCCTTTGCCAATGCCGAACAAACTTGATGTGGTGTCACAGCCAAGAACCGCGTGTAAGAACAGAATATTGTTACATATATCTGGCCCTAACTTCTGTTTGCAAGAAAGAATGTCCCAAACACTTGTGCGTTTCTGATTCTCTTTTTGCTGAGAATAGAAGTAGATTTTTTTTTACTCTGCATTCATGTAGTAAATCAGGAGAACAAGCAAATCTGTATCCTCACCAATCACAGCCGTCTCAACGTTCTTTGATACCTCGATTTCTTTCTGTACGATGAGAACATCAGCATCCGCTGTTGCTTAATAGACGTCATTGCCCTCATTCTTCAATCTTGAAGCAAGCATGACGATAAAGCTTTCTTTATTATACTCTTATACCAGAAGAAAGACCAGATCTTCGTACATGCATCATGTCATTCGGCGACGGTCCAGTTTTATACCCATCGAATACTATCACTGCTTGCTTATAGTTTCGCTCAACATACTTGACATAGCTATCGATAATGTCAGCATACGATGTACCTCGCTTCCATGGAATTCTTTGTAACAAGGAGCAACCATCAAGTATATATTGCGCGGAGATATTTGTTGGTAATACTGTCTCTTCATTGACAACCTTCTTGATTGCTTGCGCAAACGCTGGCTTGTTTGCTTTTCTTAACAACCCATTTGACTTAGTCTTAACAACCCAATTGTAACAGGTCTTTGAAATAACAGCTGTGGGTCAATTGATATATCTGCACCTCCTCGAATTTGTTGCACACACTTATCAAGCGTAATTACCTGATTCACTCTTTTAAACACGAAATTTTCACAAGATTTGCCCGTCATTTGCTCTAGAGTCTTATCTCCAACTTCTTTTGCTGTGTCTGCATTAACTTTGTCAGTAGCGGTTACGCCTGTAACAATACTCCGTAAGCTATTGTCATTGCTAAAAGGATCTCATTCTTCAAAATAGGAAATAGGTGACTATACATCCGCCATATCCCTGTTGATTCGCGCTTCTCATGCATCTTTATGTTGCTCACTGCCTACGTAAGTGACTTCAGTGACCTCGTACATTGCGGTATTGATCCTGGCTGTTGCAGGCATGGATAATACCCAATAATCCAGAAAAAATACCCCTAAGGAATACGACGAGCCCCCCCCCTGACATAAAAAAAGTACTACCCCCCTCCCAGGCGCAAAAGACCCGCCATAGATTTGAGACGGGCCATGTTTTTCAGATTTTTTTTCAAAAACATATCTACTCGGCTTTCAAGACAAGTTTAACACTGCGCATGCGCGCTATGACGTTACAGTCGGAAAATCGTTAGGTCATGCCTCCCTGCAAATCCCAAACCATCGTACCACTTTACAACAAGAGCAACACAAATATATCAATTTCTGTATGCACTACTGATACAAATGATTTGAAAAAAAATTTGACATTAACCAGGTTACTCCTCATATTCAAACTCAATATCTGGTATCTTCCACTGCCGGATTCCTTAGGGTCCTTAGGACTTTTGATATGTTATAAAGTATAGTTCAAACTACCAGAAAAACTTTATTTCGTTTTTGTTGCAATTTGTTTGAGGTTCAACCACATTTGGTCGTACATTGACTGGACTAATCTCTCTATACTAAAATAGGAATCGGATTAGTGAAAATTTTGTACGGATTTGTTTGAGCGGGTTGTGTGAGCTTCCGGGATGCGATTTTCCCACGATTCGGCCGCCCGTGGGGTAGGCGAGCCATCGCCCTTCCTTTTTCTCCTATCTGCTGCAGTCTTTGGGGTAAAAGGGGCCAACCCTTCTTTGAAGTGCGTCATTGGTGCCTGTTTTCACCATCGTCCGATTGTTTTCTGTAGGAGGATTATCACTGAATCGCAACAAGGCACTGTAGCACGGTCGGTAAAGCGGCGTGTCTCGTGAGCTGATATTCAGAGATGGGAGTTCGACTCCCCTCAGGGGCAAATCTTTTCCTTTCGAAGTTTTTTATTTCTGTTATTTTCGTGTTGAAACTGTTTTCAAAAAGCCAAGCCAAGGAGACGTCTGGTAACTAAAATTTGCTTTTGGTGTAATTTTTAAGTTCGTTAGACAATTTTTTAACGTGTTTTGTTGTTCTTTCCATTGATGAATGTTAGGACCACTAGGAGATTATCGTTGACTAAACAATGTGCCTGTGTAGCTAAGTGGTTAAATGCTCGCCTGCTACCCAGAATGTCTGGAGTTCAATTCCCTTCATAGAAAAATTTTTGGTGTTTTTGTTTTCTGTTATTTAAATAGTTTACAATTCTTTTCAATGTGTTAAAGTCACTTTGACAAAACTAGAAATCTTTTTGAAATGACTCAAATCTTTGGATCTATTTTTTCTCATATCTTTTCACTTATAGATTTATTTTCAATTTATTTTTCACTTATAAATTTATTTTCAATTTATCTCTCGACACTAAACTTTCACTTTCATTTCGTTCTTATTTCAATTTTAATTTCATCTTCGATTTTGATGTCAAGTTCTATTGCAGCTGAAGAATTAAGAATAATATTAAAATTTATTTTCAATTAAAGATTAATTGTACTTTTACTAATATTAACATTAAGGCCAATACTCTTAGGTAACAAATAAACGGGGGGTCCATATAAACGGGAGGGGGGGGGGGTGGAAATTTTTTTGAGCATTTAATAAAGAGGGGGTCTTATTAAGTTTAGGGGGTGGAGGGAAATTAATAAACGTAGTTAAATCCTTTAAAAGTGAAATTGTTTCTTTGAAAATTAATAAATGGGGGGTCCTATTAAGGTCCGGGAGTGGGAAAAAACTCAAAACTAATAAACGGGGAATGATTATTTGGCATCTAAGAGTATGAAGACGAATTGAGATGATGATAAAGTTTGAGATTGACACTATTGCATGTGGTGATAAATAACAACATTAACATTTATTTTCAGTTTCAATGTCATTTCAGATTTACATCAAGATTAACATAAAGGTTCAGATTAAGACCAATGTGAAAATGAGCTTCAGTTTACAAATTAAGAATAACTTCAAGTTGAAGTTCAAAAATGAAAGACTGATACTTAGACTAAGACTAGCACAGACTAAGACTAATACTGAGATGGAGTTCAAGATTTACTAAGACTAAGACTAACATTAACATAAGGTTGAGATTAATATTAAGAGTAAGAGTAAGATTAACATTAAAATTAAGATTCTGATTCTGATTAAGATTAACATTTAGATTAACATTAAGGTTAACATTCCAATTCAGGTAGAAGTTAAGATTAAGATTCCATTTAACTTGAAGACTAAGATTAAGACTAGACTAACATTAAGATTGAGATCAAGATTTAGATTATACAGCACCTATAACCACCTTGATGCACAGTGCCTTTTAGGTGGCAGCTCTTATTGGCGGAGTTCATCGGAGGCGGTGGTCCTCATGAGGCGGTGGTCTTACACGGGCAAGGGCTAGTCTCTCTATACTAAAATGGTTGTTGCCGTGGAAACCGATTTTGTAATAGTCCCTGTGGGAAGGCTGTGAGAGCTTCGGACGTGCGATTTTCGCACGATTCTGCCGCCCTTGGGGTAGGCGAGCCAAGTTTACTTCGTTTCTCCATCTCTGCTGTAGTCTCTGGGGTAACTGGGGCTAACCCTTCTTTGATGTGCGTCATTGGTGCCTGTTTTAACAATCGCCCGATTGTTTTCTGTAGGAGGATTATCACTGAATCGCAACAAGGCACCGTAGCACGGTCGGTAAGGCGGCGTGACTCGTGAGCTGCGATCCAGAGTCGAGAGTTCGAATCCCCTCAGGGGAAGATCTTTTCCTTTTGGAATTTTTTATTTCTCTTCTTTTCGTGTCGTTAATGCTTTCAAATGGCCGAGGAGTCGTCTGGTAACTAGAATTTGCTTCTGGTTTAATTTTTAAGTTCGTTAGACATAATTTTTTATCGTGTTTTGTTTTCCCCGTCCATGAATATTAGGACCACTAGGAGATTATCGTCGGCTTAGCAGTACGACTGTGTAGCCGAGTGGTTGAATGCTCGCCTGCTACCCGGGATGGCTGGAGTTCAACTCCCCTCAAGGGCAAACTTTTGGTGTTTTTGTCTTTGTGATTTTAATAGTTTACAATTCTTTTCAATGTCTAAAATTCACTTCGACAAAACTACAAGGTTTTTGGAATGACGCAAATCTTTAGATCTATTTTTTCTCATTTCTTTTCAATTATTCATTTATTTTCCATTTATATCTCTTGACACTAACTTTCATTTCCATTTCGTTTTTATTTCAATTCTATCTGATTTCATCTTTGATTTTAATTCAAAGTTTTATTGCAGCTGAAGAATTTAGAATAATATTAGAATTTATTTTAAATTAATGATTAATTTCACTTTTACTAATATCAACATTAAGGCCAATAATCTTAGGTACAAAATAAACTGGGCATCCAAATAAACGGAGGGGGGTTCAAAAATTCAAAAAGCAGGGGGTCCTAATAAGGTCCCGGGCTGGGGAAAATTAATAAACGTTGTTTAACCCTTTCCCAAGTGAAATCGTTTTTCCACAAATTAATAAATTGAGGTCCTAATAAGGTCCGGGGGTGGGGGAAAAACTCAAAGTTAGTAAATGGGGGGACATTTATTTGGCATCTAAGAGTATTAAGATGAATTAAGATTATGACAAAGTTTGAGATTGACATTATTGCATGTGGCGATAAACAGCAACATTAACATTAATTGCAAGTTTCAAGGTCATTTCAGATTTACATCAACATTAACATAAAGGTTCAGATTAACCTGATTTTAAAATGAGCTTCACTTTGCAAATTAGGAATAACTTTAAATTTTAATTTTATCTGTTCCCTTCCATGAATATTAGGACCACTAGGAGATTATCGTGGGTTCAGCAATACCGCTGTGTGGCCGACTGGATAAATGCTCGCCTGCAACCCAAAATGTCTGGTGTTCGATTCTCCTCAAGGGCAAATTTTTGGTGTTTTTGTCTTTGTGATTTAAATAGTTTACAAATCTTTTTAATGTCTAAAATTCACTTCGACAAAACTACAAGGTTTTCGGAATGACTCAAATCTTTAGATCTACTTTTTCTCATATCTTTTCAATTATAAATTTATTTTCAATTCATTTCTGGTCCACAGACTGTGGACACTAACTTTCATTTCAGATGGTTTTTATTTCAATTTTAATTTCATCTTTCATTTTAATTTAAAGTTTTACTGCAGCTTAAGAATTAAGAGTAATATTAAAATTTATTTCAAATTAAAGATTAATTTCACTTTTACTAACATTAACATTAAGGCCAATACTATTAGGTACCAAATAAACGGGAAGTCCAAATAAACGGGGGGGGGGGGGGGTGGAACATTTTTTAGAAAATTTAATAAACAGGGGGTTCTAATAAGGTCCAGGGGGTGGGGGAAAAACTCAAAATCAATAAACAGGGGACGTTTATTTGGAATCTAAGAGAATGAAGATGAATAAAGTTTGAGATTCACATTATTGCATGTAGCAATTAAGAACAACTTCAACATTAATTTTAAGTTTCAATTTTATTTCAGATTTACACCAAAATTAACATAAAGGTTCAGATTAAGACTAATTTGAAAATAAGCTTCACTTTACAAATTAAGAATAACTTTAAGTTTAAGTTCAAAAATGAAAGACTCATACCGAGACCAAGACTAACACAAACTAAGACTAATATTAACTTGGAGTTCAAGATCTACTAACACAAAGATTAAGATTAACATTAACATTAACATTAAGAAGAAGATTAAGATTAAAATTAAGATTCAGATTTTGATCAAGATTAACATTTACATTAAGATAAAGGTTAAGATTCCAATTCAGGTAGAAGTTAATATTAAGATTCCATATAAGTTGAAGACTAAGATCAAGACAAGACTAACATTAAGATTAAGATCAAGATTTAGATTGACAGCAAATATTGCCACCTCAATGCACAGTACCTTTTAGGTTGAAGTTGTTATTGGCGGAGTTCATTGGAGGCGGTGGTCCTCATGAGGCGGTGGTCTTACACGGGCAAGGGCTAGTCTCATACCCTAATGCATGAATATGCTAATGAGCCAGACGCCATTGTTCTTTGTCTCAGTATTTTCGCCCGACCTGCCTCTCCGTTCTTTTCCCTTACCCTCCCTTTCGATGTCCGCTGCCTCGCAGGTGAGCCATCGCTTGCCCTTTCGGTAGTCCTCCTTGACGCTACTGGGGTACGTGGGAAAAACCCGCTTCTTTTGTGTTGCCTCGCTGTTGCCTCACCGTTTTTGGTGCCGTTGGGGGCAATCGCCGCATTGTTGCGACTTCTCGGATGACATTTTGGGGAATTACCTCTTAGCTTGCCTGCCTCGTGCGTGCGTGGCGGCCGGCATGACTTCCGCATCCAGGGGAAGTCTGAAATGCCATCTTAACTTTGTTTTGACGGGAACGCGTTTGTGTTGATTCGTATTCTGTGCTTCGTTTCATTGTTTTACTTTTGCAAACAACATAACTGTACACAAAAATTAAAATGTTTTGCAACAAAATAGAATAGTGCAGTAATTTTCAGTCAGCAGGCGGCATTGTTGCCTGGGTGCATGCAGGTATCTTTTTCTCTCAATTTGAAAATAAACAGTAGTTGTCAGTGAATTCATATTCAAGGGTTTAAAATTAAATTTGCTTTTGTGGGCCAATAAAAATTCTCTCCATGGGGAAGAAGCAACCTAAAATTTTCCGACATAGAATAACCTGTTTTTATTACTGTTTGCTTAAGGAAAAACATTTTCTTTCAATTTCTGTCACTGACACATTTCATGTGAAATGCGATCTCCACTTCGTTTCGACAGAAAAGCTGCTAATTTTCATTTCCTTTTTTCGTTTCGTTGTTTTACTTTTGTAAACAACGCAGGCTTACAGTAATTTTCGGTCAAGCAGCATTGATCCCGGTGTGCATGCAGGTTCGTTTTTCTCTCCATTTGAAATTATTTTGCGGGCCAATAAAAATTCTCTCGATCGGGAAGGATGCAGCCTAAAATTTTCCAATATAGAATCGCCTGTTTTCGTTACTATGTATTTGCGTATGGAAAAATATTTTCTTTCAATTTCTTTCACTGACACATTTTATAGGTTGTTGAAAGGAGGATTTCGTTTTGTTTATGGAAGTAAACCATTGTCTGTGCATGCCCTGTGCGTGACTTCCGCCCTCTAGACGAATAAAGAAATGTAGAGATTTTGTTTTGATGCACGTCTTTTTTTATCAAGTTATTTCACCCTAACTTGCGGAATAACATGAAGTAAATTGCCTGCATGATATAAGAAAATAAACTTCAGTGATATTAAATCTGACTACAAGTTCTATTTATTCTGTATTTCCTGTGTTTCTTTACATGATCAACCCGAAAATTATACATGTTTTTGCATTTAAATTTCATCTTTTAACGTTGTTGCTTACACCTGTTTTCTGTCAAAGGGAATTCTCGTAACCGTGTTGATAGATAGAACAGCAGGAGTAAAGAGCGTTGATAAGACCTTGACTAATGAACTGGACCTTGGACTGAGGAGCCTTTTTTGGAATAGATGAAACATAGGAACGGCACTAAGGAATTATAGGATAAACAATTATAGGACTAACATACTCCAACTTGAAATAGAGTTCGAGAATATGAACGTCACTGAGGAAATAGACATGAAGATTGAGATTAAACTTAAGAGTAAATTTTTAATTTCAGGTTAACATGTTGATGAAGATTAAGATTCTTGTGAATGAATTTTGTGTTTGCAACTAACATTAAAAGAAGTTTAAGTTTAAGACTAAGTCTAAATTTAAGTTTAAGGTTACGAGTAATATTACATTTAAGATTAACCTCAACTTTACGATGATGAATTGGACTAAGACTAACACTGAAACTAATATTAAGCTTAAGATTACGATTAAGGTAAAGTTTAACGTTATGATTAAGGTTGATATAAATTTCATATTTAAGTTAAAGACTTGCACTAAGACCAAGAATGAGATTTACATTAGTTAAGATTGATATAACATGGACTTTGGGTTTGGAGCCAGCACTAAGATGAACATTAATTAAGTTTAAGAATTTGCTAGGGACCTTGGACTAAGACCAAGGAACAGGACCTTCACTGGACCAGGAAATAGGCCCCTGGACAATACTCATTAACAGGACTGGACAACATGAAGAATATAAAGACTGAGGAGCACAACAGAGAATATAAATGAAAGGATGGAAGGAATGGTACTGACAAGGATCAATCATTTAAGGACTAAGAAACATTGTCGTGGACCAAAGACCCTAGACTAAGCCCAAGGAACAGGACCTTGAGTTGGAGCAGGAAACAGGACCCTGGACTGGACAGGGAACCCTGCACACGGAACAGGAAATTAGACTCATTACCAGCTTAAGGATCCTGGACTAACGCAAAAGAATATGAAGATAAGTGGGACTGGGGAATGTGACCTTTCCTTGGAGGGGAACCCTGGACAGGGAGCCAAAACAGGACCCATTATCATTGCTTAAAGACCCTGGACTAATACCAACGAACAGAACCTTAAGTGGTAAAAGGAAATAGGACCTTGGACTAAGAACTAAAGAGCTTACATTAAAATTAAGAATAAGAATAAGAATAAAATTCTAATTTACAGTAACTACTAACACTAACACTAATATTAGAATTAAGTTCAAGATTAAGATTCAGTTTCAGACTACATTAAGATTAAGATTAACATTGCATTACGATTAAGATTAACATTAGAATTAAGATTTAAATTCAGGTGAAATTGAAGATCGAGGTTCCATTTAAGTTGAAGACTAAGATTAAGACTAAGGCTAAGAATAATATTAAGATAAAGATCAAGGTTTATTTAAGATAAGCTTCAGTTTACAAATTAAGAATAACTTTAAGTTTAAGTTCAAAATGAAAAACTGATACTTAGACCAAGACTAACACAGACTAAGACTAATATTAGGATGGAGTTCAAGATTTACTAAGACTAAGATTAAGATTAACATTAAGATAAGAGTAAGAGTACGATTAAGATTAAGATTAAGATTAAGATTCTGATTAAGATTAACATTCAGATTAACATTAAGGTTAAGATTCCAATTCAGGTAGAAGTTAAGATTAAGATTGAATTCAACTTGAAGATTAAGACTAAGACTGGACTAACGTTAAGATTAATATTAAGACTTTGATTAACAGCAAATATAGCCACCTCAATACACAGTGCTTTTTAGGTGGAAGTTGTTATTGGCGGAGTTGATTGGAGGCGGTGGTCCTCGTGAGGCGGTGGTCTTACACGGGCAAGTGTAATAGTCCCAGTGGGAAGGCTGTGAGAGCTTCGGACGTGCGATTTTCGCACGATTTTGCCGCCCTTGGGGTAGGCGAGCCAAGTTTACTTCGTTTCTCCATCTCTGCTGTAGTCTCTGGGGTAACTGGGGCTAACCCTTCTTTGATGTGCGTCATTGGTGCCTGTTTTAACCATTGTCCGATTGTTTTCTGTAGGAGGATTATCACTGAATTGCAACAAGGCACGGTAGCGCTGTCGGTAAGGTGGCGTGTCTCGTGAGCTGCGATGCAGAGTTGGGAGTTCGACTCCCCTCAGGGGAAAATCTTTTCCTTTCGAATTTTTTTATTTCTGTTCTTTTCGTGTTGGAAATGTTTTCCCAAGGCCAAGGAGACGTCTGGTAACTAAAATTAGCTTTTGGTTTAATTTTTAAGTTCCTTAGAAATAATTTTTTAACTTGTTTTCATTGTCCCCTCCATGAATATTAGGACAACTAGGAGATTATCGTGTCCTCATGAACACGGCTATGTAGCCGATTGGTTAACTGCTCGCCTGATACCAAGAATGTCTGGAGTTCAAATCCCCTCAGGGGCAAAGTTTTGGTGTTTTTGTTTTTGTGATTTAAATAGTTTACAATTTTTTTCAATAGTTTACAATTCTTTTCGATGTCTTAAAGTCACTTTGACAAAGCTAGAATGCTTTTTGGAATGACTCAAATCTTTACATGTATTTTTTCTCATATCTTTTCAATTATAAATTTATTTTCAATTTACTTTCAATTTATCTCGACACTACTTTCAATTCCATCTGGTTTTTATTTTAGTTTTAATTCAATCTTCGATTTTTATTTAAAGTTTTATTGCAGTTGAAGAAATTAGAACAATATTGACATTTATTTAAAATTAAAGTCTAATTTCACTTTTACTAAAATTAACATTAAGGCCATTAAGTACCAAGTAAACAGGGGGTCCTAATCAATGGGGGGCTGGGAATTTATGTAGAAATTTTAAAAAACAAGGGGTCCTTATAAGGTCTGGGGTTGGGGGAAAAATAATAAGCGTAGTTTCATCCTTTCACAAGTGAAATTGTTTCTTTGAAAATTAATAAATGGGGGGTCCTAATAAGGCCCTGCAGGTGGGGGAAAATTCAAAATTTGATAAACGGGGGGACGTTTATTTGGTATCTAAGAGTATGAAGATGAATAAAGATGATGATAAGATTGAGATTCACATTCTTGCATGTGGTGATAAACAACTACATCAACATTAATTGTAAGTTTCAATGTTATTTCACATTTACATGACGATTAACATAAAGGCTCAGATTAAGATTGATTTGAAAATGAGCTTCAGTTTACAAATTAAGAATAGCTTTAAGTCTAAGTTCCGAAATGAAAAACTGATACTTAGACCAAGACTAACACAGACTAAGAAAATATTTAGGTGGAGTTCAAGATTTACAAAGGCTAAGATTAAGATTAACATTAACATTAAGATTAAGAGTAACATTAAGATTAAAATTGAGATTTAGATTCTGATTAAGATTAACATTTAGATTAAGATTAAGGTTAAGATTCTAATTCAGGTACAAGTTAAGATTAAGATTCCATTCAAGTTGAAGACTGAGATTAAGACAAGACTAACATTCAGATTAAGATCAAGATTTAGATTAACAGATAATATGGCCACCTCAATGCACAGTGCCTTTTAGGTGGAAGTTTTTATTGGCGGAGTTTATCGGAGGCGGTGGTCCTCATGAGGCGGTGGTCTTACACGGGCAAGGGCTAGTCACTCTAATATTAAAATGGTAATTTCCATGGAAACCGATTTTGTTAGAGTCGCTCCTCCAAAGTCATAAGTGGTACGCTTTTCCGACTTTTCCCCTGCTCTGCCGACCGTGGGGTAGGCGTGTCATCACCCTTTCGTTTTTTGCAAACTGCCTTGGCTTCTGGGGTAATTGGGGCTAACCCTTCTTTGAAGTGCGTCATTGGTGCCTGTTTTAACCATCGCCCGATTGTTTTCTGTAGGAGGATTATCACTAAAACACAGCAAGTCACTGTAGCACGGTGGGTAAAGAGGCGTGTCTCGTGAGCTGAGATGCAGAGTTGGGAGTTCGACTCCCCTTAGGGGCGAATCTTTTCCTTTCGAATTTTTTATTTCTGTTATTTTCGTGTTGGAAATGTTTTCAAAAGGCCGAGGAGACGTCTGGTAACTAAAATTTGCTTTCGCTGTAATTTTTAAGTTCGTTAGACATAATTTTTTATCGTGTTTTGTTTTTCCCTTCCATGAATATTAGGACCACTAGGAGATTGTTGCACACTAAGCAAACGGCTGTGTAGCCGAGGGGTAAAATGCTCGCTTGCTAACCAGGGAGACCGGAGTTCAAGTCCCCTCCAGGGAAAAATTTTTGGTGTTTTTGTTTTTGCGATCTAAATATTTTACAATTTTTTTAAATATCTAAATGTCACTTTGACACAACAAGAAGGCTTTTTGGAATGACTAAAATCTTTAGATCTATTTTTACTCATATCTTTTCAATTATAAATTTACTTTCAATTTATTTCTGTCGTTTTTGTGTTGGAAATGTTTTCAAAAGTCCGAGGACATGTCTGGGAACTAAAATTTGCTTTGGGTATAATTTTTAGTTTGTTTTGACATTATTTTTAACGTGTTTTGTTGTTCCTTCTATGAATATTAGGACCACCTGGAGATTATCCTCTACTAAGAAATATGGCAGTCCCTCAAAGGCATTTTTTGGTGTTTTGTTTTGTGATTTAAATATTTTACAATTTTTTCTAATAACAAAAAGTCACTTTGACAAAACAAGAAGGCTTTTTGGAATGACTCAAATCTTTAGATCTATTTTTACTCGTATCTTTTCAATTATAAATTTATTTTCAATTTATCTCTCAACACTGACACTAACTTTCATGTTCATTTGGATTTTATTTTCATTTTCATTTCATCTTTCATTTAATTTAAAGTTTTATTGTAGCTGAAGAATTTAGAATTATATTAAATTATTTTAAATTATAAATTATATTAAATTTCAATTTTATTAATATTTACATTAAGGCCAATACCATTAGGTATACCAACGGGGGTCCAAATCAATGTCGGCAATTAATAAATGTAGTTTCATCCTATCACAAGTGAAATTGTTTCTTCAAAAATTAATAAATAGGGGGGTCCTACTAAGGCCCTGTGGTTGGGGGAAGAACTCAAAATTAATAAACCGGAGGACGTTTATTTGGCATCTAAGAGTATGAAGATGAATTAAGATGATGATAAAGTTTGACATTGGCATTATTGCATGTGGCGATAAAGAACAACCTAAACATTAAGTTCAAGTTTCAATGTTATTTCAGATTTACATCAAGATTAACATCAAGGTTCAGATAAAGACTCATTTCAAAATGAACTTTGAGTTTAATTTCAAAACTGAAATACTGATACTTAGACCAAGACTAACAAAGACTATAAGACTAATATTAAGATGGAGTTCAAGATTAACTAAGACTAAGATTAAGATTAACCTTAAGATTAAGGTTAGAATTAAGATTCAGATTTAGATTCAGATTTAGATTCAGATACAGATTCAGATTAAGATTAAGATTAAGATTAACATTTAGATTAACATTAAGGTTAATATTCCAATTCAGGTAGAAGTTAAGATTAAGATTCCATTTAACTTGAAGACTAAGATTAAGACTAGACTAACATTAAGATTGAGATCAAGATTTTGATTAACAGAAAATATGGCCACCTTAATGCACAGTGTCTTTTAGGTCGAAGCTCTTATTGGCGGAGTTCATTAGAGGCGGTGGTCCTCATGAGGCGGTGGTCTTACACGGGCAAGAGCTAGTCTCTCTAATATTAAAATGGTAATTTCCAAGGAAACCGATTTTGTCTTAGCAGTTGTGCCGATGTGGTAGGTGGCACGACTTCCCCACTTTTTCCCTGCTCTGCCGACCATGGGGTAGGCGTGTCATCACCCTCTCTTTTTGCAAACTCCCCTCGCTTCTGGGGTAGTTGGGGCTAACCCTTCTTTGAAGTGCGTCATTGGTGCCTGTTTTAACCATTGTCCGATTGTTTTCTGTAGGAGGATTATCACAGAATCGCAAAAAGGCACTGTAGTACGGTCGGTAAAGCGGCGTGTCTCGTGAGCTGAGATGCGGAGTTGGTAGTTCGACTCCTCTCAGGGGCAAATCTTTTCCTTTCGAATTTTCTTATTTCCGTTATTTTCGTGTTGGAAATGTTTTCCCAAGGCCGAGGAGACGTCTGGTAACTAAAATTTGCTTTTGGTTTAATTTTTAAGTTCGTTAGACATAATTTTTTATCGTGTTTTGTTTTCCCCTTCCATGAATATTAGGACCACTAGGAGATTGTTGCAAACTAAGCAAAGGGCTGTGTAGCCGAGTGGTTAAATGCTCGCCTGCTGACCAGGATGGCTGGAGTTCAAAACCCCTCAAGGGCAAATTTTTGGTGTTTTGTTTTTGTGATTTAAATAGTTTACAATTCTTTTCAATGTCTTAAAGTCACTTTGACAAAACTAGAATGCTTTTTGGAATGACTCAAATCTTTAAATCTATTTTTTCTCATATCCTTTAAATTTATTTTCAATTCATTTCAATCTTAATTTCAATCTAAATTTTAATCTAAATTTTTATTGCAGCTGAAGAAATGAGAATAATATTATAATTTATTTTCAACTAAAGACTAATTTCACTTTCACTAATATTAACATTAAGGCCAATACTCTTAAGTACCAAATAAACGGAGGGTCCCAATTGATAGGGGGGTCTGGGAATTTCTTTTCAAATTTCAATAAACAGGGGGGTCCTTATAAGATCCAGGGTTGAGGGAAAAATAATTAACGTAGTTTCATCCTTTCCCAAGTGAAATTGTTTCTTCGAACATTAATAAATGGGGGGTCCTAATAAGGCCCTGCGGGTGGGGGAAAAACTCAAAATTAGTAAAGGAGGGGACGTTTATTTGGTATCTAAGAGTATGAAGATGAAAAGTTTGGGATTGAATTCTTGATGATGACAAAGTTTGGGATTGACATTATTGCATGTGGTGATAAACAACAACATTAGTTTACAAATTAATTGTAAGTTTCAATGAAAGGCTATTTCAGATTTACATGAAGATTAACATAAAGGCTCAGATTAAGACTGATTTGAAAATGAGCTTCAGTTTAAGGTTAAATTAAGAATAACTTTCAGTTCAAGGTTCAGAAATTAAAGGCTGATACTTAGACCAAGACTAGTTAATGACTAAGACTAATATTAAGATGGAGTTCAAGATTTCTAAGACTAATATTAAGATAAGATTAAAGGCTAAGATTAAGATTAACATTAGCATTAAGATTAAGAGTAAGGTTAATATTAAATGTGAAATTTAGATTCTGATTCAGATTAACATTAAGACTAAGATTAAGGTTTAGATTCCAATTCAGGTAGAAGTTAAGAGTAAGATTACATTCAAGTTGAAGACTTAGATTAAGACTAGACTAACATTAAGATTAAGATCAAGATTTAGATTAACAGCGAATATGGCCACCTCAATGCACAGTGCCTTTTAGGTGGAAGTTGTTGTTGGCGGAGTTCATTCGAGGCAGTGTTCCTCGTGAGGCGGTGGTCTTACACGGGCAAGGGCTAGTCTCTTATACTAAAATGGTAATTTCCATGGAAACCGGTTTTTCGACCATCACTCCTCCGAAGTCGTAAGTGGTACGCTTTTCCGACTTTTCGCTGCTCTGCCGACCATGGGGTAGGCGTGTCATCGCCCTTTCGTTTTTGCAAACTGCCTTCGCTTCTGGGGTAATTGGGGCTAACCCTTCTTTGAAGTGCGTCATTGGTGCCTGTTTTAACCATCGCCCGATTGTTCTCACTAGGAGGATTATCACTAAATCACAACAACGCACAGTGGCACGGTCGGTAAAGCGGCGTGTCTCGTGAGCTGCGATGCAGAGTTGGGAGTTCGACTCCCCTCAAGGGAAAGTCTTTTTCTCTCGAATTTTTTTATTTCTCTTATTTTCGTGTTGGAAATGTTTTCAAAAGGCCGAGGAGTCGTCTGGTAACTGAAATTTGCTTTTGGTTTAATTTTTAAGTTCGTTAGACATAATTTTTTATCGTGTTTTGTTTTTCCCTTCCATGAATATTAGGACCACTAGGAGATTGTTGCACACAAAGCGAACGGCTGTGTAGTCGAGTGGTTAAATGCTCGCTTGCTAACCGGGGAGACCGGAGTTCAAGTCCCCTCCAGGGCAAAATTTTTGGTGTTTTTATTGTTGCGATCTAAATATTTTAAAATATTTTTTAATATCTAAATGTCACTTTGACACAACAAGAAGGCTTTTTGGAATGACTGAAATCTTTAGATCTATTTTTACTCATATCTTTTCAATTATAAATTTACTTTCAATTTATTTCTGTCGTTTTTGTGTTGGAAATGTTTTCAAAAGTCCGAGGAGATGTCTGGGAACTAAAATTTGCTTTGGGTATAATTTTTTAGTTTGTTTTGACATTATTTTTTAACGTGTTTTGTTGTTCCCTTCCATGAATATTAGGACCACCTGGAGATTATCTTCTACTTAGAAATATAGCAGTCTCCTCAAAGGCAATTTTTTGGTGTTTTTGTTTTTGTGATTTAAATATTTTTTACAATTTTTTCTAATAACAAAAAGTCACTTTGACAAAACAAGAAGGCTTTTTGGAATGACTCAAATCTTTAGATCTATTTTTACTCATATCTTTTCAATGTTAAATTTATTTTCAATTTATCTCTCAACACTGACACTAACTTTCATGTTCATTTGGATTTTATTTTCATTTTCATTTCATCTTTCATTTAATTTAAAGTTTTATTGTAGCTGAAGAATTTAGAACTATATTAAATTATTTTAAATTATAAATTATATCAAATTTCAATTTTATTAATATTTACATTAACGCCAATACCTGTAGGTATACCAACGGGGGTCCAAATCAATGTCGGCAATTAATAAACGTAGTTTCATTCTATCACAAGTGAAATTGTTTCTTCAAAAATTAATAAATAGGGGGGTCCTACTAAGGCCCTGTGGGTGGAGGAAAAACTCAAAATTAATAAACCGGAGGACGTTTATTTGGCATCTAAGAGTATGAAGATGAATTAAGATGATGATAAAGTTTGACATTGGCATTATTGCATGTGGCGATAAAGAACAACCTAAACATTAAGTTCAAGTTTCAAAGTTATTTCAGATTTACATCAAGATTAACATCAAGGTTCAGATAAAGACTCAATTCAAAATGAACTTTAAGTTTAATTTCAAAAATGAAATACTGATACTTAGACCAAGACTAACAAAGACTAAGACTAATATTAAGATGGAGTTCAAGATTAACTAAGACTAAGATTAAGATTAACCTTAAGATTAAGGTTAGAATTAAGATTCAGATTTAGATTCAGATTTAGATTCAGATTTAGAGATTCAGATTAAGATTAAGATTAAGATTATTTAGATTAACATTAAGGTTAACATTCCAATTCAGGTAGAAGTTAAGATTAAGATTCCATTTAACTTGAAGACTAAGATTAAGACTAGACTAACATTAAGATTGAGATCAAGATTTTGATTAACAGAAAATATAGCCACCTCAATGCACAGTGCCTTTTAGGTCGAAGCTCTTATTGGCGGAGTTCATCAGAGGCGGTGGTCCTCATGAGGCGGTGGTCTTACACGGGCAAGAGCTAGTCCTATATTACTAATCTGCTTATATGCAAATTAGGTTGCCTTTTGTTCTGGCCCATTGTACTTTTGCCCCCAAAAGGCTTTTTTCCTGGGCCACCTAGAAATGCGCTTCTTTTTTTGTTTGAACCCTATACTCCCAAGGCAGTGCACCATCTATTTTTCTAAATCTTTTTCGAACTTTAAGTTGGTTAAAAATTCGATTTTATTTCAGTTTCGAAAAGTTTCGTTTTCAGTTGCGGGCGCTTTTGTTAGTGCGGTTTTGATTGCGGTTGTGTCTTGGGAATCAGTTTACAGGGTAGCGGAAACGTGGAATGGAGGAATGTGGAATGGAATTAGATGGTTGGCTGTACTGTTGCATCAATATTAATATCTTCTGTGTGCTAAATTACTAAAATGCAAATTAGGTTGCCCCTTTGTTATGGCCCATTGTTCGATAACATAAGGAAGGCTCTTTCCTTGGGCCACCTAGAAAGGTGGTTCTTTTTTGATTGACGCCCTTTCTGCCAGGCAGTGCATGCCGTATTTTTCTAAATGTTTTGAGAATCAAAAGTTTGTTAAAATTTCAATTTTATTTCGGCTTCCACAAGTTTCGGTTTTGATTGCGGCCATGTATTATGTTCCTTTCACTACACGTACATTGAATTATTGAACTTTTTGTTCTGCAGAAGTTTGTTATACTTACTAAAACGCGGAACCATCCAAAACGACCCCAAATCAGCAAAAATAACGCAACACGACCCATAATCAGCTTAAAGCCACGTAGGATTTTCAATTGTCAGGGGTAAATTATAATGATGATGATGATTCAGATTTTGACGACATGAAGATAATTATGATTGTGATGATGAGGACGACCATGATGATGATGAAGATTATTATTATTATTAATATTATGATTTTAAAAGCATAATGAGATTTGATGACATGATGATGATAATGATGATTATGATCTGACGATGATTATGATTATGATGATGATGATTATGACGATGATGATTATGATGATGGTAATGATGATGATGATAAGAATGATTCTAATGGTGATTATAATGTGATGGTTGGTGACGGCGATAATGATAATTTTGACGGTTATGATAACTATGATGATGATGATGATAATGATGATTATGATCTGAGGATGATTATGATTATGATGATGATGATTATGATGGTGATAAATATGAAGATGACAACGGCTATGCATGGAGCAAATATTTAGGTTCCCTGAACAGAAATCAATTTTCGCAGGATCTGCTGCTATAAATTTGGTATTATTATGTTTATGATGTTCTTTTTTGTCAAGAATGTAATACCCTTTTATCAATTCAATTTGTTTTTACCATTACAAGTAGACTAGCTTTTTAACTTGACGCCCGCGATGCGGGCGAGGTTTTTACCTTGACACCCGCGATGCGGGTGAACTTAGTACCAGTTTAGCCTTGGAAAGACAAGATACCACTCAGCTGCCTTTTGACTTGATGCCTTTTAACTTGCAGCCTTCTGAACTCTCGCTAGAGTCCGGGGAGGTTAGCTCCCCATGGCATCCCACAACCTCCCCGGACTCTAGCGAGAGTTCAGAAGGCTGCAAGTTAAAAGGCATCAAGTCAAAAGGCAGCTGAGTGGTATCTTGTCTTTCCAAGGTTTTTATGTCCGAAGGACATATTAAAAGGGTGTTCGTTGTAATAGGCATATAGGCATATAGGCATATAGGCATATAGGCATATAGACGCTTTTTCCTGCCAAACCGCGTAACAAAAGATAAAACCACAAATGATAGGAATTAAACTTTGAAATCGCCGTTAAGTGTTGTCGTTAGTGGGCATAATTAACAAAATGCAATTGCTTGCCAAAAACATCAATTAGTATAAACTGTTAGTGTAGCGCAGTGGATTAATGCGCTTGATTTTTGGGCCAAGGGTTGTGAGTTCGATCCACTATGCAGGAACATTCTATAACATCAAAACTTTCGAGAATAAAAATTTGGAACTATGATTTTCTCGCAAAAATGACGGCTCGGTCAGGCTTCAAGAAAAGGTTTGACTACAATATTACAAAATGTTGCTCAAATTTACTGTGATTTTATTTTTTATTTTAAAGTATTTTAATTCAATTCTTGATCGGGTTGTTTTTGTCAGATGTTTCTAGAAGTCCTCTAACGTGTAACATATTTTCGTGTGAAGAGAGGAGGAAATTGTGGCGCAGTAGATATTGTTGCCAAGTCTGACATATTTTTTCAAAATAGTTTGCGGCCTCGAGAATCATCTAAACATAAATGACTCAAAGTTGGCAATCAATTCTTCTAAGTTCTACTAATTATCGAATATAGTCATCTGCATGCCAATATATATAGTCACCTACATGCGAATTCTTGTGATAGCTATTAAATGTTCAATTCATCATTTGCAGCAAAGATTACAGGTTTCCGTGCTGGGGGTTATTTGCTACGCAGTTTAACCTGAGTTTAAATTTATTATTACGGTATGCGTGACTAGAGATTTTCTATTTTCGATTGAAAAGTTTGGAATTTTCCCTTTCTCCCAGGAAAGGTTCATCTGATCATCATTGTCATCATCCGTATTATCAACATCAAAACAATCATGATCATCATCAATCCATCATCATGGTTTTCAGCTCGGTCTTCAGCTCGGTCTTCAGTATCGTCATCATCGTTATCATCCTCTTCAAAGTTGTCTTCATCTTCAAAATTATCATCATGATCATCATCATCATCGTCTTCATCATCATCATCATCGTCATCATCATCATCAACATCATCATCATCATCATCATAATCATCATCATAGTCATCATCGTCATCATCATCATAATCATCATCATCATCATCGTCATCATCAACATCATCATCATCATCATCATCGTCATCATTATCATCATCATCATTATCATCATCCTTGTTTTATTCTTCGTCATATTCGTCATCATTGTCATCATCTTCAACGTTACTATATCATCACCATCGTCCTTCGGACATTGCTACAGCGTTGCTATTTTT
>JACTAT010000217.1:576752-692500 GCA_014526335.1 Chrysaora quinquecirrha
AGCAAGATTAATTATTCAACTTCCTACTGAAGCTAAATAAGCATAATTACTGACTTCCCATTTTCTGAAGTTTCCAAGACAAAACAACTCCCCAGACATACACCAGCAACAAAAGTGGTAAAAATAATTTCGAATTTTAAATATTAAAACATTTCAAATATCAATACTTATAATTTTAGTTTTGACAATGAAAATAGATGAACTAGTTACTTTGCGGATAGGATGGTGCAGATAAAAAATGCAAAGACTTCCGAGAAAACTCCTCCTACATATTAACGACAGAAAAAACGTTTATGCCACACAAGGAAAAGACAGCCAAGTCCCGCATTTTGAAAGGAAGGACCACTTAGTTTTAAACGTTTTCTAGGTTTCTGGTTAATAAATAAGTCAATAAGAAGGTTTCTAAACAAGGGTTGATTTCTTTAAAAGTGATTTTTTAATGGCCTATTCGGCCTGGGCTTATACTGTTGTTTTGTTAGAAAAAAAGCAAATTGCACAAGCTGATTGAGCAATTTCATTAACATTAATATTACAATTTCTACGACAGCATATAAGACTCCTTTACTTCACTATTACATCTCCAGTAGGAGAAATCTTGCATGATACATTCAAATCGTACAATGAATCTATGTACAGGTTCGCCCATTTTGTTCAAATGAAAACTTCAAAACAAAAGGAAATTAGCAGAATTTGCTTTATTCGCCTAAAAATGTTCAAAAGAATTGCTAACAGGATTAGGTAATTAAATTTGGAGATAACATTGTGTTGGATGTGTCGGGATGTGTCAGAATGACGGCTGGGAATTGATTAAATATTTACCAATTGCAGCAAAAACTACAATTCCGAAAAAGTCAAATTATGTACCACAGAAGTTGAAGCAGCTGCCTCTAATGTTATGAATAACAAACACGGAATAAAAGAAACCCGCTTAAGAAATCAACCAAAGCTACTGCTTTATGAGAAAAAAAAATTACAGGCCAAAAGCTTCAGCACACAAATAAGGAGGGGTGAAACCTGCTGATACACTGGTTTTTTGGTGTTAAATGAGAAACTGGGAATATTAGAATCCCTAGGAATTTGAAACATTTCATGATAAGAAATACAAACACTTTACTCGATAAACATTTCTATTCGGTTTTTTCCCACGAAATGTTGACCTTGCATATGAAATAAATTGATAATTAAATAAGATATTGTTATTTCTTGTGTTTCTTCTGGGTACTCACAATTTCTTCTTAAACTAGGCTCTATATGGAATCGAACAAAAAGGCTTCTGAAAGTGTGCCTAACTAACACACAAAAAAAGTTGAACATTTTAACGTTTTTGATTCGGTGTGATGCCTATGTAAGTAGGTTGCATTTTCCAGAGATTTAACGGTGAAGAAAATACAGCTAGGATACGCAACTTGGTACAAATTCTCACTTAGCCAATTATCTTGGTCTGTTTTTGATGTTTCACCTTAGAAGATTATCGTGCAAAATTTTTTTTAGGTGTGCACTACGATGTCTCCACTTTTAATCCCAATTCTTAAAAATCTTCAGCACGTAAATTACTCAGACTTTCTGAGCTGAAGCATCGACTCAAGGTTTAATCATTATAATGTCAACCATTAGTATATTTAAGATATATTAAAGAAACCTTCAGTGCTTTAACAATCAGTAAATAAAAGAACTGAATATCAAAGCTACAAATTCCTTAAGCATACAAAGTTAAGCATGAGCTCTATTAGAGATGTATCAAGAAAACAGATCAACTTACCAAGGACATCTTGATAACGAATTTTCTCTTTCAAGTAGACAACAGCAATAACTTCATTTGCTAATGATAGAAAAAAATCAATAGAATCTCTCCTCTAGGGATCAGTAGAGATGACGTATACCCAACATCACTAATTTTCAAGTGAAAATTCCAGCAGCACAAAATAGCAAAAGTCTAAAATGCAGGTTTAAAATTCACCTATAACAGTTGTTGTTCCCAAGGGTGCAACCAGAGAAGCAGGAGCAAAACCATACGCAGAGAAATTACCAATTTCACCGAGAATCATCAGACACATTCCAAGCCTGGAAAACATAGAAACTATTTTAATATTTTTTATATGAAAGGAATAAATAATTATGATGATTTTGAAATAGTTTTAATAGTTTAGAATAATTTTGCAAGTTCAGTCACCAGCAATATAACTTTGTGTTAAGTCATGTAATGTCATTATGATAATAAATAACAGCTTCAATACAGACAAAAAAACCCTGAGACTACTAAGTCTCTACAGTTCTTAACTGGGCCTTATTGCTTCTAATACCAGGCCAACATGTCCCTTTTGCATTGATAATTCATTAATTTATCACCACTTGGGTATTCTGCTGTCAGGTCTTCATTATCATTTGTCCTCCATGATAAATTTTCAATAAGCGTTCACCCCATAAAACCCCAAAAAATTTTTTCTGCATCTTTGCCTAATAGCTACTATCTTATAACACATAAACCAATGTTCCACCACATCTTAAGAAATCAGTCCTGCCATCGGATGATATCAAAGTCTTCTTGTGGATCTGCTTATCTTTGGAATATGCATTAAGAAAGCATAGTCTGCTGCATTAAGAAAGCTCCCTGTCCTCACTCAAAACTCGAGAAATCACTTGTCGTTATAATTTGACTTTACCTTCGGCCATATCAGCTAAATTGTTTATTTACAAAAAGGTCTTAATGAAATACAGTGCATCCTCAATTATCCAAGGAGGTTGAACCCAATTTAATGTGGGGTCATTCCGATAAGCCAAAAACTTCAAAAGAGAACAACAATTGCAGCTGCAAGCACCCCCCTCTCCCCCCTCTGTTTTTCAGATCCCGTTTTTCAGATATAGGGTAGATTTTTCAAAGGGGCTCCATGTCTGATATTAATAATCATACCTAAATCCAAGGTACTAATTAACCAATCATTCAATTAAGAATTTTGATACTTGTCCAGTAATGGTTCGATTTGAATTGACCTACAGTACAGCAAATCATCAAGAGATAGCTTTCATAAATCCAACAAAGAAATAATAGGAAATAGAATTACCACCAAGTTTTGCTTTTAAGATAAGCATTCTCTGGAAGATCTGGGTCTTGCTGCATATGTGAATATTTCTAGGAAAAAACATTGTTTTTAATCAGGTAATAGTAAACCATCTTAAGACATGCTTTGTAGTTGTATTCCATGTGAACTTTACATAATCTTTTCATTCTTCTGAATTGAATTTAAATGAAAGGGCCTTCGATAAGGGGGAATGCAGGCCCTTGGTAATTGTTATTTTAATTAGCCTTTGGGAGGTTTAGAAGGGAAGCAATAAGAGAAATTAAATTTTTGCAAACCACTTCATAGCCCAGGCCCCAGACCAGTGACCCTGCCAGATCTCCCCTCTCGGAGGTACTGATTATAAAACAAAGGTTGTGATGTAGGTACATATGTAAGGAAAAATGATTGAAAAGTTACAATAATACAGCTGAAAACAGAAAACAGCCAATGATGTGATCTAAAGCTTTGTGTTTTGCAGAAAATTTTCAATATCTCCCACTCCATAAATTTTGAGGAAACAAACCAGAATGAATTTAAAATATGAATTTGTACAATAGGTCTTGTCATTCCAGCAGGTTACCTGAAATAATCTGGTCTAATTTTCTTTAAATAGACCCTTTGGCAATGCTGACCTACAAGTTCAATTGTGTCTTGAAAACTTTTTCAATTTTTAAACATGCAAAAGATTGACATAATGAACAAAACCAACTTGTTTAAAAATGTCTTACAGTATATCAGTGATATTTTGAAAACAATGGGATTTACATGTGAAGAAGGCAGCTGCATAACGAGAAGAACAATGATCAAACGAATTCTTTACAAAATTATGCAAATAAGGATGCATAACTTATACCTGTATGTTCATAGAAATGCTAATCAACAAGTTGCCACAGATTGCAAGGCTCACACCCAGCAAGATTCTCTAGAAATAAAATGTTCCTCATAATTAAGATCAGTAATTTCTTACAAAATATGTTCATATTTCTTCAGGGTTTACAGCAAGCATTCCTTTTTATTAATCTGTCTTCCATTGAAGTAAAGCCTATCTGCTCGTTTTTGCTGTCCTATGTTAAACAAATCTACTTTACAGTACTTCTGCCCTTCTTTAGTGCAGAAATAACATCAAGGTAGTCTAGTTCCATACAGAAGTTAGAGCACCAACAATATAAATTTACCGTTGTGTGTCTCTACTGCTACTGGGCGTACACAAAAATTATACACACTACAATAATACCGCAGTGTATAAAAATTTATTGCAAACTATATACAGTTCTTATTTGGAATTTTTTAAGGATGTTTATAGTATACAGATATTATAGATCACCGTACGTAGGTACCTATCAAATTACCTCGTTAGATGGGATGAATTTTTCCTGGCTATGTCCACCTCCTACTGATGGAGGTACTGTAATATTCAAGGCCATGTTGACTCGGGCTTCGACCATTAGAAGCCAGACGATTATGGTCTTCTTGACTTTACACCACAACAAACGAGCAAGGAAGGCTTCCTCCTCCGCGCGGTCCAGCAAGAACAACTGTTGTTTTCAAATAAAAATCATGTTTGATTTTGACGATCAGTTTTGAAAACTGATCTTCCATTCAACTATCTTTAACTTGACTGCGATAAGCAGAAAACGGCTGCAGACATTTGGAGAAATCAATTTTCTATAATTATCACAACACCACCTGCCCTAAAAACATCCGCCATATTTCGCTTGCCATCTGCTACCAGCCTCGCTTACGAAATTCGTGGAAAAACTAGACCTGAAAAAACTCGTAGCCAAAAAACAACAACCATCAAAAATATGTGGAAGAAATTTTGGACACTAACCCAAGAGGATGTACTCAGGGGTGGGAATATGACAGGGAGGCTAGGTTCGGCCCAGGCGTTTTAGCAGAACACCGACAAAAATCTGCCAGAGTCGGACCCATAAAAATAAGTCGTCATCCAATTCTGACAAACAAAAAGGGCGCAAAAAACCCAGGGGTTAGGTTAGTTAGACACAAAAATTCAAAAGCTCCTTTGATGATTTGATGAAGCTCTAAACATCTGACCGTCAATCAAGAGTTTTTTTATTTACCAGAGTCAGTATTTTCCAAAACCCTTGCCGTCCAAATTAATGTTGCGAAAATCGTAATAAGCACCCAAAATTCAGTCCAGTCTAGCTGCGAAGTTTTACTATCTCGGTGCTTGTACTATTTGTAGATTAAGAGTTAAAACTTTATATCATTAAACATAGTAGGGCAAAAACTTCACCAACCTCATTTTTTACGGTCAAAGCTTTTATAGATTCGGGAATTCTGAATGTTCATAAAACTAACAATACAAGCGCTAGGGGAGTGAAACTTTTTAACTTTTCAGCATGGATATGTTGCAAGTCCAATAGGTGTCGGTCGTTTACCGATATGATCTGTTGAGAACAATGGGGCAATGATATATACAAAGCTTTGTTACCTATTGGACAATTGGCTGCTGGCTTTCACTTGGTGCCGCTGAAGTTTGAAATATATTTACTACATCTCGTTGCCATCGAAAATGGTGCTAGAATTTTCGTGTTTCCTTTTCCACTACCTGCTATCACCATCGAGTCTGTGAATTCCTATCGTAATACTTCAAATTTAAACAAAAGCTGTTTCTATTTCTGCCATTCCAGTATTCAAGTATTCCAGTGTATTCAAGTATTCCATTCCAGATTACATGTTCCAAGCTTTCAAGGAAGTCACTCAAAAACGTATCTGGCAACTTTCTGGCATCATGCTCTCGCTTCTGTATACATATATTTGTACAAACCATACGTAATCCGGCTGGGAAAATATTGTATTTGTATTTATATTGCTTTATATTGTATTTTATGTACTTTTTTTCAAACAAACAACATTAAAATGATAAAATTTGTCGCCCATATCTATCATTAAATTCCATTCCATCATTCCGTCATTCCATTCCATTATTCAATATTTAAAGCTTTATAGATAGCAATTTTGTCACATATTGGCATCCCTCTACACGAATCATTGCATGCCATTAAAGACAATATACCGGATGAAATGTTCCAATTTTAAATTAAAAAATTGTTTGTTTCCTTCCAGGCAGCTCAGTGTTCACGCTGTGCCATGCATGACAACAGCAAACAAAAAAGGCAGACAAAAACGGCATCACTTGTCTAGACAGTCATCAGTTGACCAAGTTTGATCAACACTTGTAGTGGGAGGAAAACTCTGAAATATCGAATATACAAGGCCGAGACATCAGACAAGACCGAGAAGGTAAATTTCCACTAGCACATTTTACACGCTACCATTTTATTACTTCTGTTGTCTGTTTTGACCAGAAAGCTAAAGGAATTGATTGGAGAGATCATATTATTACATAAGTATTGCTAGCTACTCATCCAGCTCATCGGGTGATTTTCTTGGACATAGTTTGCTTTTAGTCCTTTTACAATGGAAGCAAATATTGGTTTTTCTTTATTATACCTTCTGATGTTGAAAAAGAAACACCTAAAGCCAGCTACTAATTTCTTGTTTTTGAACCGCACCTTAGCGGAAATTAACTTTTCTCAAATTTAGCAAATTTATGTTTTTTTTTATTCTATTGTTAGTGTTATAGTACTGTGGAATTTCGTCAAACACGAGTACGAGTTCTAGTTTTGAACGGTCTTCGATGCTTGAAAGTATGTTTTTCTAAATGTATTTCTCTACGTTTTTTTTTCGAAACTTGTTTTCTTTATCCCTTTTATGTTCATGAACATATTGAAGTAGGCGTGGAGTGTCACTCACTCAATCACTCACCATCAGTGCCCCGTTTACACTATGACGTTCCCTGATGACGTTTCTAAACGAAAAGAAATAGCAACGCTATCGCAATGTCCGCAGGACAATAATCACCATCATAATCGTCATCATCATCATTTTAATCGCTATTTTCATCACAATCGTTTTCCTTGTCGTCATCATCGTCATCAGCATCATCATCGTCGTCATCATCGTCGTCATCATCAACATGATCATCGTCACCATCATAGTCATCATCAACCCAACAATCATCATGATGTCATTCTCAATATTACCATCATCATCATCATCATCATCATCATCATCATCATCATCATCATCATCATCATCATCATCATCATCAACAACATCAATCCATCATCATCATCAAAGCATCATAATCATCATTATCATCATCATCATCTGCACAACAATCATCATTATGTCATTCTCCATATTATCATCAATGTCATCATCGTCCTCATCATCATCCAACAAACATAACAACGCTATCGCAATGTCCGAAGGACAATAATCAGCATAATCATCATCATCATCATGGAAGTCATTATCATCATCATAATCGTTGTCGTTATCGTCATCATCATCATCATGATCCCCATCATCATCATCATCATCATCGTCATCATCAACATGATCACCATCACCATCATAATCATAATCAACGCAACAATCATCATTATGTCATTCTCATCATCATCAATATCATCATCATTATCATCATCTTCATCATTATCTTCATCATCTTCATCATCAATGTTGATGGACATTATGATAATAGCAACTCTAACTTTTTTTGCCCATGTAGCCAGCCGCCCTAACCAATATTTGGACTAACCCCTGCACTACTCTCACTTTCCTAATGCAAATACATGCTTTTTTATTTATCAGGAACCTACCTCAAGGCCTAGTTTTTAAAGTTTCTTATTTTTGGACCTCTTTTGAGGCAAATATAGCTCCAAAAGTTCCCTAATAGTTCCTTAATTTTAATTGCATTCAGTGACATAAAGATAATAGACAGACACTAGCACGTAAGCAAAACTCGAGATTTCTAAGGACACATTTGATACATGCATAACGTACAATTTATGTGATTTTCGACTGCTAATGAAAGGAACCGGCTTCCTAATTCTTGATTGTTTGCAGTGATGAAAGCATTCAACATTGAAAGTTCCTAATGATTTTCTCTTTAGTAGTATAAGTTCTTTAAATTTACGCGCCTTCTACATATAGATTCTTTATAAAGTGGCTCTGTAAATACAAAGAGCGTGTAATAGACAGCCAGCTGAAAAAATAATTGGTAAATGTTTGGAGGGCAACCGAGTCACAACTGAGGGGGACGAGAAAATGATATGTCCTACCAAATAAATGTCTACACCCAAAGAGCGTTATTAAAAGTTCCGAAAACGAATGTTTCTCAGAAAGTTTTCACTGTTTCATTCAGAAAGCACAGGGTTTCCAAGACGGAAAGCGAATGTTTTTGCTGAAAATCTCTAAAAAGGGGGAGCATGGAAGTCGCATAAGCTATGAAAAACCAAAGGGAAGAGTTGCAAAATCATTAATAAAAAATAGAAGTCGTTAGAACGTTGAGCTGCTCCGGCCATTATATCTATTTAAAACGGAGGAGGAATACAATGAAGCGCCGAAGGTGCTTCACGCAGCTGCAGCCCCGTCTTCAGGGTTAAATTATTCTATTTTCTGTCAAACAAACATGGTGTCAGGGGGATATATGGTTTTCCGTTTGGTAACAGATGTATGCTTATAATGCTAGAACACCTAGTATACAAAGCAAAGAAATACTATAAATAGCATCAGTCAAGAAGTACCATATTATTGTTACCATATAGAGACTTTGTATTGAAAGTTAAACGGAAACCCCTTAAGTAACTATACACTCCGTTGATATGCACGTTTTTGACAAATGACTGGAAATAGCTTCTATGTTGATTGATCCTCGATTGCTTGCAGTGATATAAAGTATTTGAAATTCAAAATAATGCTTAGGTTTTTTTCATGTGGTACTATAAGTTGCTTAAAATGTTTAGCCTTCTACATCTTGGTTGCTTATAAGCGGTTCATTATAAAAAACATAGCAACGCTATCGCAATGTCCGAAGGACAATAATCGATATCATAATCATCATTATCATCATGGAAATCGTTATCATCATAATAACCATTATCATTATCGTCATCTTCATCATCATAATCATAACCATCATCACCATCATCATCATCATCATCATCATCATCAGCATAATCAACGCAACAATCATCATTATGGCCTTCTAATCTTCAGCGATATCATGATCAAGATCATGATCATTGTCATCATTATCATCATCATCAATTATGGTGATGACAGTGATGATGATGATGACAATATTCAGTGTGATCATCATCACCATCATAATCACCATAAACGCAACAATCATCACTATGTCATTCTCGATATTATCATGAATATCATCATCATCATCATCATCATCATCATCATCATCATCATTCATAGGCATTATGATAATAGTGATTAAAACTTGTTTTGTCCATGTAGCCAGCCGCCCTATCCAAATCTTGGATTAGCCCCTGCGTTGCTCTCATTTCCTAATACGAATAATATTTGGAGAGACAACAAACTGAAAATATAATCAGTAAATATTTGGAGGCAACCGAGTCACAACTGATTTTGCAAAATCTAATCAATAAGCTACTCTGCTTTCCCTTCAGGATTTCACCAAAATATGCAAAAGGTTCGGGAATCTTCTCGACAACAACTGAGTCACATCTCAGTAAAGATTATGCAAACGAGCTTCGAGAATTTCCTAATTGGACGATAGAATCTAATTATCTAAATAAGAACTTCGAAAACTTCTACCAAATACTCGACCACAATGAATCATTCATCTACTTGTTTACAAATTCCGTAATTGTCAAATAGTTAGTTTTCGTGATGACCAATTACGGCGACTTCAAAGCTTACTTCCTCATATTTGCAGGTTCTCTATTGTTACATTTTGGCAGGAAAAAGCGTCTATAAATACATCCTTACATGTATCCATACATGCGTTCCACAAACACCCCCCTCAATATGTCCTTCGGACATAAAAACTGCGTGTATATAATTGAATGTATTGAAAATATTTCTGCCATTCACAGCAAAGCTAATGGAAAGCAATAGCTCCCTTAAGGGGCTTCGCTGTTATCAAAGCATCAATAGTGAAACACACCACCTTCAATGGACCTTAGATTTGTATAAGGTCTTGGCAAGAATGTCAGACTCCCAACTAACGGTTGGTCGGAAAGCAGAGGAGCTTCAGAGCATCGGCATATCTATATGCTTCTGTTAAATAACAATTGACTACTGTACGCGTTGAACACCGGGATTGAATTTTCAATTTTGAAACGGAACCCGGGGAAAGTACGAAACGACACAGGAATTTCGTTTCAAGTTCATTTTTTACGAAATATCCCTATCTCACCTGGGGTAATAACCGTTTTTCATTGTAATCAACATACAGTCAGAACCAGCCTGTATGAGCCAAGTTTCGGTTTCTACCTTTTACAAACCAAAGTATCAAATCTTTCTTTTTCTATAATACAACTCTGTGGTAACCACTTCGTCAGTGTTGAAGGAGGTCCGATTACTTGCAGAGGTAGATAAAGAGAATAAATAAACGGCTTTAAACGTGCTCTTTCAATTCATATGATATCTAACTACTGCTACCATACCACAACTTCATGCAATCTACAAGCACATGGTTTTTGTTTGCAAGGTATTGTGGGAACCAAACACATGCTTCGCAGCGGCGGCAGCTGGGTTTCTGCATAAATTCATCGTCGTACGCTAAGACTCGCAATCGTTAATTTTTAGATGATACAATTCAGATCAAAACCCGCACATTTGATTTAACCATGCTTCAAAGACATGACGTCATCACATGACAAGTCGTCAACTTGATTTCATATCTCATGTTGATGGTTAGTTAAGAAAATTTGGCGTAGAAGTGCCCTTGGCCTACTTCGCAACATTTGTATCCATTCTGGTTGTTCAATATGAAGTAGTAGCCGAGATAAAGAAGGGGCAAAATGGGGGCAAAATGCCTACCCCAGGCAGGGGCGTATTTATACTTGAAATATTGGGGGGTGTCAATAAATTTTCTCTTTTCCCATAAAAGGGATTTCTAATTCAATGCGAATTGGAAAGTTTTCTATTTCAATGGATCATTTTTTTCAGCTATGTTCTGCATGCTAACTTGTTGAAACTGCATTCAAAATCACAGGTCAAATGAATATTTACATTTAATTCCATAATTTAAAACGATGTTTTCCAAATTTGCCCGAATGTTTTCAATATTTTGGAAATATTGGGGTGTGACACCCACACCCCAGTAGCTACGCCCCTGACCCCAGGTTGAGAATGGGGGCAAGAAGGGGGCAAAATGCCTACCCCAGGTTGAGTCTGTTTTAAAGCGCCTATGTAAGATAGGGTTAAAGCAATATCAATAGTTGCAGCAGTGCATTCATATTAAGAGTCCACGATAAAATTCGGATAATTTCTGAAATCAAATTCCAATTTGGAAACCATCCATTTAACTGAAATATCGAATTTATTGACTTAATGAATAGTGTAAGTAGGACTTGAATTGTATATAACAGTAAAAGAAATGGAAAAAGATACCTGTTTTGTAAAAACCCTAAGCACCATGCTCTCAATTAATATAATTATGCAAGAGTTTCCAATATGCTTTATCTTATATGTTCATAATTCATTCCAGATGATTTGGCCTATGATGCATTTCGGCAAAATTGCCGATTTTCAAGCTACGTCTTCTGAACAAAAGATACAAATTCAGAGGTATGTATGAGGTAAAACTTAAAGCATGGTATAGCAACTTACAACAAATTCTTAAATAGAGGGGGTGTTTGGGGGGTCTTGGAACCATAAATCCGCTCAAAATTTGCTCAAAAACCGTAAGACCGTGAGATATTTTGAAGAAAACCGTATGCCACGATGTAAGTCTCCGTTTCCACGAAAATTGCACAGAGAATCTATTAAAACTGTAAGTTCAGGCTAACCGGTAGCATGTAGCTTCACTGAGTCAACATTTAGTACCAAAAACGCAAATCTTAATCAAAACCGGAAAAATTATCCTGAAATGCCGTAAAACCGTTCACCGACGGGATTTTGCGAACCGAAGAACCGTGTAATTTTTCGGGAAAAACTGAAAATCCGAGCAAAAATATTGGCAAAACCATGTTACCGTAAAACCCAAACACCCCCTCTTAATACGGTTTTAAGAGGAAATGCAAGAAACTCTGTTTGCGTGATCTTCCTTAGCATGTTTGAAGAAGAATGAGATTAAGTATCTTCTCCTGCTTGGTTAGCATATGAGTGCTGTCCAAGGGGAAATAATGACATTAGGTATTTTTCCTACCTAAAATTTGAACTTAAATGTTTAGTCTTCCTATAAGATCTGAATTTGAATGTTGGGATACAAATTTCCAAAAAAAACAGGCTTGTAGAGCTAATGTCTGTAAGCAAACGACATTTTTACCGCCTTCGTTTCTCGTAGAGCTGTATCTAAGTACAAGGATGCGCAGAATTTGCTGGATATTGCTGACTCTTATGTTTCTTTGCCAAATGGAGATATGCAGCAAATTTTGGAAGAGTCTCTAAAGAAGGCAGGAAATGGTGTCTCAGAGACGTTCTTTAACCAGTCGTCAGCTAATGCCATATTTGGAGAGCATGATTACACAAGTGTGAGGAATGAGCTGGCTGTGGATCTCACGTCAATTGATCTTACCACTGTGAGTAAAATTTTTGGATTCACATTAAAGGTGCCTCTCTTTTCTAAATCTTCAATGAAGGTTAACGTTTTGTGCTGATTTCAATTTTAGGGATCTTTTTTACATAAACCTGATAGCTTACGCGCTATAGCCTGTTGCAGTGTCGATTTTCGTTACGTTTGTCCCAAAACCGCGAAGGCTAAAAGATGCAGGAATATGATTACATTTCCAGGCACTTGGAAACTCCAGGCTGTTAACTACATTTATTTTTTACTTTGCCGGGCACACATTTCGTCCCTTAGCGACAATGGAAAGTTTAGTTTATGCCGCTGGGTCTGCAAGTGCAGAGAGAATCACTAGCAAATTTCTTGCTTCCTATTTAACTGGGGATAGCCGGATGAAGACATAGGCATCATAAAATGTATAGCCGAATCCTTTTGGTCTGCATGATAGTGGCACCAAATATTAGCACGAACTAACACTCGTTAATTACAAGTCTGAAACCTAATTGGATCTGACTGCAGCATGGTACAACATTGGTACAACATTAAGTATGGTTTATATGCGACCCGTCCCTAACAAAATTTGATGAAGTGCCGCCCCCCTCGTTAACCCTGGTTTCCACATAACCATAACTGTCAGCGTCAGCAAAATGTTCCCTATCGTTTTCACCATTTGTCCGTATTTTGGATTTCAGAGAATTAAGCATGCAAATAGAAATAGCCCCTGCATTGAACGAAAGATTATTACTTCAATATGAGCTTCTTTTTGCTGTTATATGAATACCCGAGAAGAAGAATGATTTTTGAGGAGAACAAGGTTCTAGTTACGAAAAGTGTACCAAAGCCGATCAAGCATGGGAAATACAACAATCTCTTTTAAAAATTCAGACTACACGACAGAGAACGTGATCGTTTTGATCCCAAAAGGTTAAAGCTACACTGTAATCAAATCACAGTCTTCAAGAACCATTTTCTTAAATACTTGTTTTTATGAAATTTGGATGCCGTAGGCAACTCGAGGCGAATTGTTTCCATTTAGGAAAATTTGCTGGCGACGTTATACCTGTACCAGCAACTGCCACTGGTAGTTAAACACCTGTATGGAAACTAGGCTTTAATGGGGCTACTTTGATTTTCTCTATAGGTTGCGAAATATAATTTCGACAAAGTAACCAATGGAAACTTGGCAAAGAGCAAATTAGATGAGTTGTTGGATTGCAAAAAAGGTAGCGAAATGGGCAGCAGTTTACTTTTGGAGGTTCTTAAGAGAAAGCATGGTTTCCAGGCTTATCTTGATAACAAGAAGTCTTATCTGGGGAAACTGGAAAATATTCTGGAAGATGAAGCGTACATTTGCGGTACACTTGCGAAGCAACTAACCGAAGAGCAAGATCTATGTGTCAAATTGAAGCTGTATTTCTTAAAATTGCTTGGGTCGCAAAAGTTTGAGGAAATCTACAACAAGTGGGTTGCTTCAAGCAGTGCAGCCCTGATGCAACCAGTGAAAGATTTTGTTGAGAAAGTCAACATGCTAATGCTTGTGCGTGGTTGGTTGATGAATCATCCGCTATCAAAGTTTATCCAGGAAGCTTGCTACAAGTCTCACACTAAGTCTTGGATAAGCACTGAGCCGGTATATTCTCCCGGGGCAATGCCTGTGACAATTGACCATACTGAAGTATCTTACGGTGATGCTGTCCGAAGCTGGCTTTATTCAAGTCAAGGACCTAAACAATATGGCCTGCTTATATCTGGAAGCAAACCAGATAACATTATCAAGAAAACACATGTCAACAATCCATTTACCTGTTTTATCGCCGGCACTGCTGTCCTCCTTAGCAATTTTGAATCAGTTCCAATTGAAGATCTCGGAGAAAATACTAAAATCGTTGGCAAAAATGGAGAAGTTGGAGTTGTCTCATCTGAAAAAGTTGTCCAAGAACTCAACGAAAACACAGCCATATTTGGTATAAACGGTAGTGAGCCATTCTTCACATCTGGTCACCCATTTTGGACACAAGATGGTTGGCGTGCTGTGAATCCTCATCTTGCCAAGAAAGATAATCACTGGTTAGATGTGGGTCAACTTACTGAAGGAGATTCTGTCAGAAAGGTGAAGAGCATTCAAAATGGTCAAATTGAATATGAATGGGTTCGAATTGACTCTATTCATTTTGAAGATTATCCAGCTGGTACAAAAGTATACGGCGTCCACCTCCGTGAAGGTCCTCGATCCTATCATGCCAATGGTTATCTTGTATGCTTAAACTATCCAGAGATAACATCACAGAACATTGTTGATGGAATGAAAAACCTTTCCACAGCCGAGAAGAATAAGCTGCAACATCACATGAATAGTTTGGAACCGATTCTGGAGAAAGTCCTTGGTAGTGGACCTGCCAAGGCGATGAAGTCAATTTCTCAAAAATATTTGATGAACAGTATTGATAAAGATAAATCTGGCCAAATAAAGAAGCCATTAAAGGAAGTCTCTCTACCACACTTGAATCTCAATTATGAAGCAGGTGAAAAAGAACTGTCTTCTTATTCGATGCCGAAAAAAATGTCTGTTGTCAGAGGACATTTGTTTTTGGATGATCAGCATGTACCAGAAGCAAAAATCTCTAATGATCACAACATAACCTGGACAAGGGACGTTGTTGACGGTAAATGGGAACATGGATCGGTGAAAATGCACGGGAATATCCAACAAGGCCATGGGTTTATTGCACTCACACAGAGTCGCAATGACACCAAGTCACTTTTGTCCGCTAATTTTAAAGTTGCTGCAAATGTCAACAAATATAAGTGCTACAAAAGTTCAGAAGCAACTTCAAAGGCTAAGAGTAGTGGGAACACTACAGTAACAAAATGGGTTGAATTTGGTGAATTGGAGATGGGAGTAGACTGCAGCTCCGGAAGTTGTGAAACAGTTGGGAAAATATGCATTCCTCCGATGGATTCTCTGGATGATCTTTCTCATCATGTTATTTTTGGCATCGATTCAAAGCAGCAGCTATCAGTAACTGTCGCTGTCCCAAATGAATATTGGTCATACCTAAACTACACAAGACTCTCTGGTGTTTTCAGCATGGACTTTGCTTCTTTCACGGGTACGTGTGTTAGTTATGATCCAACAAAGTCTGATTTGCAAGGTGATGAATATGCTTGGAAAGGTATTCTTGAGAAGAACCTAAAGACAGAATCTTTATTGAAATCTGCAAGAAATGCCGGATTAAACAGCAGCATCCACAAAGTTCAGCAACCAGCAGCTGCTATGTCTGTAGGACAATCACAGGACGCTGTTGATGGTGAACAAAAGGCAACAGACACCCTGCTAACACCAATGGCAATCAACATGGCTGCTATGACTCAGTCATCATTGAATGTTGATGAACTATATATGATCACACCTCCCGATTCTCAATCAGTCCACGAGCTTACATTCAGTTTGCTTCAAGATGGCATGAAGTATGAAATGGACAGCAGTTTACGTGAAAAAATAATGGGTGTTAATAAGCCAACACTCGATGGAGACATGGTTAGTGTTGCCACTACATATAAGGATTTCTTGGGCAAGAAAGTTTGCAAATGCCAATTTAATGTACGCATTATCAGAAAGCACAACTTACAAAGATAAGATCACTGATGAGCAGAGAAACAAACTGCTATATTTTTGGTCCGGTAATGATACAGGATGCCTTGCTCAAGACAGTGATTACAACAAGGCCAACAATGCCATATCGCGCATTGCTTACATTAAGTCTTGCCCTGATATCGCAAAATATGTGCAGTCTTCTCAAGGTGGCACCTATTGGGCCAAACAGCTCTATGACAAGCTTAATGAGCCATCAGTATTAAATGGGCTGGCGCTCGCAGCAGAAGTCTCTAATACCATGACTGTTATACAAAAACAATCAATGGTATTGCTTTGTTTGGCTCCTAATGAAAAATATGGCCCGGATTTTTACAGAAAGATTATGATGTCAAGATTGAATGAGATGAGTAGTTACTTTAATGGAAACAGCAGCGAGGAAGAGCAGATAAAAGAGATTTTTACAGACAGCATTCACCAGCTGATCCTCAAAATTCTAGCTGGTGGAGATAAAACAACCAAAGATGTGACAGCAAATCTCAGTAAACAACTCCAAGCTGCAATGGAAGATCTTAATATCAAGTCGACTGAAACTAATGAAGAGATTGCCAACGAAGTTTCTGGACACTTTGCGAATATGATAAGCGATATTATAACCCTATTTGTGAGCAAGAGTGGTAATGCATGGGATAAGCTAGTTGAAAGTGTTGCCGAGTGGCGGCAAAAGAATCCAATCAAAGCAGGAATTTTCAAGTTCTTTTCTGTATCGATTTGCTCAGCACTTTGGATAACTGGCATCTACTTCACTATCAAAACTTTTATGGATTGGAAAAACCTTAAACCGGAACAAAAAGTTCAACTCATTGCTGACTCGGTGGATATAGTAGTCCGAAGTATTGCTGGCGTTCCTGACATGATTGAGGATTTTCAAACCAGCTGCAAGAACGGTAAAATAGGCTTCAATTTTATTAAAACAAAATAAAAGCAAGAATGCAACCGAGCACAGTCGATGACGTTGAGCAGGCAACGGTCAAGAATGTGGAAGTTGTGGAAGGTTAGTCTGTTTTTTTTGTAAAGTTATTTACAGTGACTTTTTATATTTTGTTTTATTTCTTTTGATATGTAAGTTGATTTCTGCAACGAATTTACTAAACCAATTCTTTTTCTTTTGGATAAGCTTTATTTTAAGGTTATGTGGCCTTATGGTGTAATCCAGCTGACTCTTGGTGTCAGGAACTCAGTGTGGTCAGGGTTTGAGCCCAGCATTTGTAGCTTCACAGCCAGGGTCGAAGTTTCGATTATTCAATTTACTACTGATCCTAGCGATTGGTGCTAAAAACACCATTTCACTTTCTCCTCACCTCACCTTTTTTTCTTGGCAGATACGAGCTGTCTCGTTGTGCGTGACCACTACCTTCAATAACATTCCAATGATAAATTGGTCTATTATGTAGACATCTCGTTCAAACGAAACTAGGACCATGATTGTTTTGTTTATGGATTCTTGTCTGAAAGATGTATTACTTAATGAATAAGTAAAATGATTTACATAACTTCCATTTGTAGTTGTCGATGAAGTTGGTGTCGATGAGGCCATTGCAGAAGCAACGTCTGCTCAGCTAGAAGATGTTTCCACTATGGTCACTGGTTGGCAGAAGATGTTTGCGATCACTGAAAACTTTGCCAAAGTCACTGGCCTAATTGCTGGAGTTGCTGGTTGTGTCGTTGTTGGATTTCAGATATACAGGGATTTCAGTACTGATGCACCAGTGGCGCAAAAGGCATTAGATATTTGTCAGGTAAGTTTAACCACAGCCAATCTTTTAAAGACATTATAGCATAAATCGCAGAAAGGTCTAATGTTGTTATTCATGAAACTATGTTATTTAAGACCGCAAGACCATTGGTTGGCTTTTACTGATGACTTATCATTGCAAATGTCTTCCTTCCTGATCCCTTCTTATCCCAAATATTGATTTGTTTCAATATTTTTATTCTCCAGGGTGTGACGTTGGGCGTTGCAACAATTGCTGCTGCTGTTGGAATATTTGTTGAAGAAGCTTTCATTCCTATTGTTGGCATTGTTTGCGCTATTGTTGGTATTGCTCTCGCAATTGCTTCACTGTTTGTTCATCGTGATCCTCCCAAGCCGAAACCTACTGAAGTTGATTTGTATGTGGAAGGTGCTGGAGGCACATTTGTCAATGCCTTAACAGCACCATCTGCTAAATGGGTCAGTGATTATAAGAAAAAGCATCCTGATACATAGACACATATACGAAACTTCATACAGATAAGATAACACTAATTTCAAAGTGTTCTCTCATACATATTGAGCTTTTTCAACTAATTCACGTAATTTGATTTTCATAATATTTGATAATTATTTAAGTATCACACACATTATCGTTGATGCATTCATTTCCAGCTGTTAATTCATTAGTATAATTTCGTCCTTATTAAGCTGTTTGCTGCCAGTAATTATTTTTCTATTGCTATCTTCTGGTGCTACGTAAGATGGTATTTGCTTTAAATTATCAATATCATGTTATTGATGTGATGTTCTACGTACTATTCCATTGGAAAAGTGTCAACTTTTTATGTACTATTCTGTCTGGACTTCGCCGAAAATTCCACCGAGCTTCAAATTCATTGGCAGTTTTTTTCCTGGCCTCACCTGACTGTGCTTTAATATATCCAGCATCCTTCAGTCTATTTGAATTCGAATTGCGCGTTTTGTCAATTATTCTACTTATGGCTGTCTACTTTGGATATTACTTGTTATGGAACACTTTATAACCTTTTCAGAATGAAATATAATAAGAATGATTAAACAAATCATTGAACAATGTAACTGACAATGCGTGACAATGTGATTGACGGAGAGCAGAGATGTAGGGCAACATTATGGGGAACGCGTCATTAAACTAAAGTCATGACGGAAGAAAGCGAGAAAGACAACATCAATGATAGCTAAGAATCGATAATATTTTAAAAGATAATGTTGCACAAACATTCGCTTAAAAATCCTTTTTATGACAAGGGCACTCTACTTTTGGGGAATCTTTGGTCAACTGGTTGGGAAATGTAACGCCCTGGTGGGGAGATTGAATGTTTTCGGATCCCCTGCAAAAATTTCACTGCTGCTAGTTTCGTAGCACTTAGGTTATAGCATGATTATGGTTATAGAATAAACAATATGTTGATGAAAAGTATGAAAAGTATGAAAAGTATGAAAACAGTACTCCCTCAAAGAAAACAAAAACCTTTTCCTCGGAATAGAAGCCAAAAACGAATTGAAACAGATTCATTCCTGTCGTAGAAAAAAACATTTGGTCAAAACAAAGCAGATGTGAACATTTCTGTGACAGTTTGTGTTATCTGCGGTGTATGATCACCATTTCACTTAATCTTAGGTGCCTAATTGCTGAGGGGTCGGAATAGGCGGGGGGCTGGAACTTCGACCAAGATGTAATTGGCAGGGGGGGATGGAATAAGGGGGGGCCGGAATTTGCTTGACAAGTATAGTTTCGAAACTGCTGAAGCGCATTGCGAATGGGCCTTATAGTACTTATAAGGCAAGAAAATCCAAAGTTCTATCAAATATTCGAGAGTAAAAGTGAAAATTCATGCATAGAAGATTAGAAGGTCCCAGCAGACTAATTAAGAAACATCAGTATTAATTTCAATGCAAACATTAATAAGCGGGGGGTTCTAATAAGAGCAGGGGGTTTGAAAATTTTCAAAAAAATTATAAGCAGGGGGACAGCAATTAGGCAACTAAGAGTATGGTTTTTGAAACCTGCCTACATTGAGGTAAAAGTAGCCCATGTTTTGAAAATTTCAGGGCCCAAAACCTACCCATATGGGTGGCATTTACCCGTACCCAAATTATACTAAGTGTTTCCCCGGGTCTGTGGTGCGATTTACATTGCAGAACAGTGCTAATATTTTTCAAGTCGGGGGAGCAGTTGTGCATAAAAAGTTGAATATACAGGGTGTTCCAAAAAAAGGAACGCGGTAAAGAAACCTTCGTACCAAAGTAAAATTTAATTTTGAGCATCAAATTTGGCTCTCGTGTGTTTGAAGGAATGAGAATTATGTTGACATCAGTTTATAATGCTTAACTTCGTGAATAACACTACGAAGAAACAAATCTTTTGAGACAGTATTTTTTCAGGCCCCGTTTACACTGTATCGGATCACCTTTTTGATCCGCTACAAAAAGTGTTCGCAGTATGAAAACATGTTCTCTTTCCCTTTCCGTTTACACTGTACCGGATCAGTTTTCATTCCTTAAATCAAGCATGCGCACTTTTACATCTCATCTTACAACAACAACAAGGCCTAACGTTTTGGCGCCAGAAAGTAACGATTGTGATTTGGCAGAAGATAAAATAACAAGAGGTGATGACAAAAGCAAATAAAAAACCTCAAAGTTATACGAATAACAATGCTGAAGTAGAAAACACTTTGCATGGACAAAAGAGGAGATATCTTTCTTGCTTTGAGTAGTTCTTGAATCCAAGACAAGTAAAGCTGCTGCTGGCATTGACTTGGAGACAGTAAAATCCAAATAGATCCAAGAAGGAGAATGATAAAATGCACGTTTTATTTTTCATTGTCAAAATCATTTCTCAAGAATGATGTTTGTAACTCCACGACTCAACCCCGGAGGGGGTACTTCCATTGTTCATTATACTAGACGTGCCGCCCAAATGGGTAACTTTTTCAGCGTCAATTTCCCTACATATGGTTTGGTTTTCCGTAAAGAATCTCTACACATGGGTAGTAAAATACATAAAAACTTTTAGACATGCATTGTCTTGAAAAGCCTGATAAAATGTGCGTTTTAGTCGCATTCACAGTTGCCTCAGACGTTCAATTGGGTTCAAATATTTGAGATATTAGTACAAGTGGGTAAAAAAATTCGCCGTTTCTTTCTATACATGGGTACCACAAGTAACAGAGTTTATCGGTAGACATGGGTGAGTTGCAACAACTTACAACAACAAGCAACCAGATTAAATTTTTGCGGGAAAATGTAACCTCGATGTGAATGGAAAATGGCCTCTTTGCGAAATAACATTTAAACATTTAATTAAACATTAAACATTTAACGATAAACGATAAATTAAACGATAAACATTTTTTACTTGCCAAAATGCAAACTTTAACTAACTTGCAAATTAAACATGGTCTCCCAGCTGATAAAATGTGATGACATCTTTTTCGTTTCAAACTTTTTGCACTCGTTCATCGCTTGATTAATTGCTCAATTTTTGCTGCTCACAACTTATCTGAACGTTTGAAGCAATATCTCTGATATGTTATAATATGTTAAAAAGATTTCTTAGAACTAGTTTCCTAGATGTTTGGAGCGCATGAATATGATGGAAAAAATTACTAGGTTGATTTTACTTTTGAGAAAATTGAATGCCCCCACTGGTGAAGTACTGATCAGCTCTTAGATTTAGGCCCACTACAAAAATTAAACAGTCGCCTTTTTCATGCAAGTTTTTTCCGATTGCTCTCAAATGTAATCAAATCAAGGTGAAAAGAATGAGGAAGAATTATATGGTAGAAAATACAACTTACCGGGTACTAATATCTTGATTTTAGCTATCTTTCTTCTTCAGCACTGCCGCCCTTTAAACTCCATCGGAACCCATAAAAATTTGAAATCCAAGATAAGCCTCGATCGTATGCTCGGACGCGCAATACTGTGGTCGTTTCCCCTCCCGCGCCTTCGGCGCTCCCTGCTTGGAACCATAAATCCGCTGAAAATCCGAGCAAAAATATTGGCAAAACCATGTTACCGTAAAACCCAAACACCCCCTCTTAATACGGTTTTAAGAGGAAATGCAAGAAACTCTGTTTGCGTGATCTTCCTTAGCATGTTTGAAGAAGAATGAGATTAAGTATCTTCTCCTGCTTGGTTAGCATATGAGTGCTGTCCAAGGGGAAATAATGACATTAGGTATTTTCAGGGGTGCATTTTCAGAGTGCACATCAAGGGGTTAGGTAGAGCATAGTCAATAGAATAAATAATTATTATGAGGGTAGTGAGACGCCTCGATAAAAAAAACATGACGTAATATTCAGGCACTGATGTTTTGATTTCTTAGCATTTATTTTGCATGTCAGTTTTTCGACCTTTTAACACCATATCCCCTTCTTCTCCACTGATGCAATGAATACTTGTGCAATGCATTTGCCTCCCTAAACCTGGCTGTAACATGTTAGCACAGGAATTTGGGCATTTGGACGTGGGTCCCGAGTTAGTTGATTAGCGGGCCTTACTACAAGAGGCGAAACCATTCAATTTTCTATATACCACGGGAAGCCCGTTCTTAAAGTGAAATCATTTCCATTAGTGAAATGAATATTCTTACAGATTACTTTTCTGGTCCGTTTGCACTTTTCTCTCCTTGGTTTCCTTGATTGAGGTCTCTCGAAAAAATATATCAATGGAAATGATTTCACTACACTTTAGAATGGTCTTCCTTTTCTGTGGATGTAACTTAAAATTATATTACCAAATTTGAATTAACCTTTCCAATTTCTATTTTTCCGTAAATAATCTTCCATGATTTTTGCAAGAGCTCCTGGAATCCACGCAGCATATTTCGGCAATGAACGAGTACAAAAATTATCTACAAAGAGTACAAAAAAAATCATCTTCTTCATTGAAGCCTTCCACACAAGCAATGTGAGCCCAAAGTCCACAACCTGAACACTCTACCCATTCCACATTACGTTTATTTGTTTTGTCATTTTCACAGAAACATACTCCACAGAGTTTTGCAGGGTGCTCACTGAGCATCTCGTCGATTTCTATCTTGTCTTCTTCACTTGGCTTGGCCAAAACCGTTTTTTTCTTTGCCGTTTTTTTCTTCGTACTAAAAAATCTTGGTTGCTTTTCAAATTTTTTGCCAGCGGGAAATCGTTCTTTAGGCTCAAGTGGTTGAATATCTACATGCATGCCTTCCAGGATCATAAGAGTATTCTTCAAATGTCCAGAGATAACGTTTAAAACTTCACAGTCTTTGCAATCGTTAATTTTATTTGTGATCATTTGAATTGTTTCTTTCATATCGTTTTTCTTTTTCAATAACATATTTTGCCTCAATTTAGGATCTGTAAGCTGATTTGTGAAGTAAGATCTCCTTTCATCAACTTCTTCTTCATGAACTGCGTCGTACTCGGCATCGTCTATGGTATTTTCCTTGCAATACATTACATGCACTGCGTGTACATGCTTGCAAGGAACAGAATGTATAGCATAGTCAGGACAAGAGCATGAATACAAGTGAATGCAAACGCCACAACTACTGCACTTCATCATACACTGGTTGCACTCAGCTGCTCTTATTATCAAATAGTGCTTACCCTCTATTGATTCTGATGGACAATTCCACTCATTCTGCGAAATTTTAACAATTTCGTTTATGTTTAGAGATAAGGAAAACCTGTGACGTTTGTCAATTTCTTTTATTTTGTTCGTACGCTTCCCTATTTCAAATTTTCCCCACGCTTCAAAAGCTTTATCCCTTGCAATCTTTAGCAATTCACTAAGCAAATGGTCCACCCTTCTGTTTCTCTTCCTGTTAAAATATACAGATTTCAAAACTCTATGGAAACTTTCGAGTGCCATGTTGGTGTTAGCAGCGGTTGATTCTCGATAGCAATACGCCCATGATCTCTGACGTTGAAGAAATTCACTTTTAAAGTAATTATAGAAGTCGGGGTAGTGATCTTCTGCGAAAGTGCAAAATTCTTGTAGTTTTGTTTTAAATTTTTTCTCGTCCGTTTCCACTTGCAAAGTTTTAATTATTTTGTACAAATGTGCTTGATTATGCAAGTTATTCACATGTTTGAATATATTCTTTCGAATGTTCTTATCGACATGCCATGAACACAGAAGTTGCCTTTCGGGAGGAGAAAATTTCTCACCCAAGCATTGTAGAAGGCTTCAGCATCGTCAGACATAAAATCTCTTACGTTAAGATTCCCGATCCTATTTCTGATAGCTGCAAGAAATGGGTCAAGTGCACAGACGTCTTCCCTGTTAGTTATCAACCAAGCAACCGGAATACCCTCGCCGAATTCATCTTTTACCATAACGGTGACAAGTAAAAAGTCGTAACCAGTTGTAGAATGCGTAGAGTCAAAGCAAACTAAATTTGGACCATGTTTGAGCATTGAATCTTTTTGAAATTGCGTTTGAATCCCAAGCAAGAAGTCAGATGCGGGCAGACCATACTTTTCCTCTCCTTGAGGTTTGTAGCAAAGAACACAATCGTATTCTCTGTCTTTTAAATCATTAACCCAACAAAATATGCTCGTTGCGTCTTCAGAGTGCTTCTGGACGAGATTTATATTAAATTGATGCATGATATTGTGAATATCTTGTCTGCTTGTCAAATGATCCCGCTTCAATTCACCCGGAAGGGTGTCTCTTATCTCATCAAGAATTGCATTTATAGGAACTTTACGGGATAGCTTTGCTGCAATACTGCTCCTTAATTCCTCAGAAATTCTCAAATGGCCAAGCTTGTTATCGTGGCCAGTGTGACAAAAAGAATATTCAACAAGGGTTTCCTTTGTAGCATTGTCCGTAATTACTTTTATAAAAGAACTGCACTTTTCATTAATTTTAAACGAGCCCTGTATTTTCATTGCTCTTTTCCCCCTGCCACGACTTCGCATGTTACCAGTAAGGCTGCAATAATACCAGGAGGTAGAGTGGTGCTTACCATCGCGCGCCTGTCGATGTTGAACAAACCACGAATTATCTTGTTTTTCTACCTCTTTCTTCCACGATAAGAACTCATCAAAGTTCTTGAAAACAGTGATGTTCACAGTCGCATCCCTTTTGTGTACCTCCGATAAGTGGGCTGATAATTCCACCAAACTGCTGCAGCTAATTTTTGAGGTAACTAGCTTGAAAACGGGAAAGACATGCAAGTCATTAGTTCAGAAGTAGGATTCCTTCAATAGTCTGATATTCTCTAGCTACAATTGATCTTGAAGAAATCATATTGCAGCCAGGGATTAATTTAGTGTGCAGTGATGACGAATTTGTGCAGTGATGAATTAGTGATGTGATGGATTAGTGATGAATAAGGTCATAAGATGTTTAACTTTAAAAAAGTTCTAAATATTGGAACAATTTTTAGGAAATAACTTCTTTAAAATAGGTAAATTCTGTTGTCGTTATCATGAATCATCTCAGAAAATAGGGACATTGGTCCAGGAACTTTATTCTAGAAACTTTATTCAACGAATCATGAATAAGAAAAATTGCTACCTGAAGACTTTGCATACGGAACATCGAACTGGCTTTCTTTCTTGTGGTGTATATTGGTCAGAATGCTTTCTTTTCTTGTGTTTGTACAAGCAGTTCCTGTCACTCAGCACTTTTTCACAATATGGACACTTGTAAATTCTGCCAGAAGACGTCTTCTAAAAGAAAAAACAATTCAGAATCTTTATTGTGGCAATGTAAGACATTGCATGGAATGCAAGAGTGTTGCAGATATAGAAAAAGATTTTCCGCATTTTGGGTATGTATGTATAATGCGATCGATACTTATTATATACCTTATTTTCCACCAACTCATCTTGCATTCTATCGGTTGTTGGTGTTTCTTGCTTGCTTTCGTTGTCATCTATTTCGATGGTAGTGCTTGTACTGGTCTCTTGCTTACTTTCGTTGTCATCCATTTCGATGGTAAAACTTGTACTGGTCTCTTGCTTACTTTCGTTGTCGTCTATTTCGATGGTAGTGCTTGTACTGGTCTCTTGCTTACTTTCGTTGTCATCTATTTCGATGGTAGTGCTTGTACTGGTCTCTTGCTTACTTTCGTTGTCGTCCATTTCGATTGTAGTGCTTGTACTGGTCTCTTGATTACTTTCGTTGTCGTCTATTTCGATTGTAGTGCTTGTACTGGTCTCTTGATTACTTTCGTTGTCGTCCATTTCGATTGTAGTGCTTGTACTGGTCTCTTGCTTACTTTCAATTACGTCTTTATCGATAGTGCTGCGTTTCTTCTCTGATGGTTCTTGTATAGTTTTTTTTCCACCATCCAAATAAATACGTTTTCGGTTCAAAAGTCGACTCAACTTGATACCGGCCCTCAGCTTCTCACTCTGCTCATTTAAAGGACAAACATATTCATTTGTCTTTGATCTACTCTCTTTTCTCTTTCGTTTTTCGGCTTCGCATACATTGGCGATTTCCTGTACTGCTTCAGTTGTAAGTCCAAGCGAAGTTACATCGAGTTCTTTTCTAGCAAAAGCTTGAAGCAGACATTTTCTTATATAATCCGAATGAAGTGATGGTCTTCGGAACCACAAAGCAGGGTGCTCTATCTGCTCTTTTGAATTTTTCAAAATGAACCAAATTTTTGGATGCAAAAGTGCAACAGCAGCAGTAAGGATAGTTATGGGCCCGCAAATATTGCCGCATGTTTGGAGAGGAAGATTTGGCAGACATCCTTCTTTACATTCATGTTCCTCAAATTCATTTAGGTTTGATGGTAAATGCGCAGGCTTGATTAAGATTTGACTGTGAGAATTGGATTTCAGCAATGTAACACCACATGTTGTCTCCAATAATTTAAGCAAAGGTAAAATGTCAGCTCGAATTCCATGCGGAATCGGCCAACCAAGAGTATCACAGTAAAGGTTATTTTTATCCTTTATGTCAATGTCAAGAAGGGTCCAGTGATGTCCTTTTCTAGTATAATCGGCAATGAAAGTATCACCATTTCTTTCTCTTCCAACATTAATTAAAACAAGCAAATGATCAAGTTTTTTATGTTGACCTCTCAATTGAAGCTGGTTTTGAAGTTGTTCTGCCGAACCAAATTCTACTCTATTTAACGCTATTATTCTACACAGGCCACCCACATTGTTGAGTATCTTCGCAAAAGCATTAACAAGCCCAAGACTAACCCAGCGATTGCAGCACAGACTAAGTAAGTCTTCCAATATCGTAGAAGGAGGAAAAATTACCCGGCAGTTGCTTTGTTCAAGGAGTAGTGTACGTACTTGAGAGAGAGTCGTCGCTTCGAGCTCAGAACATGTCTCGTTTGGTAATGTGGTGTCCTTTTCAAACCACATTTTTTCTTGAACCAAATCCTTCTGTGTTTCTTGAAACTTATGCATACGCTTGATAAGCTTTAGTTCGTCTTGTCCAAAAATACCTATCTGGCTAAGATGAACAGATTTCACGGTGCCCTCCATGTTTCTGAGAATCGCCATATGAGACTCGCATTCCGCAAGTGACGGGACAAATTTCAAATTCCAAACTTCCTTATTTATTCCAATTGTAGAAGGAGACAGAGTAAACGATGTCACTTGACGAATTTTTGGAAACATCACATTCTGTACACGTTTTCTTGGAACTACATCACATTCTCTCTCCAGTAATACCTGATAACGAAGAAAATAAGATGTTAACTGACTACAAATCAATATGGGTGATCGATAATTTCCTTCTTGGGGGTGACTGGTTGTGTTTTAAGAAAATAAAACTTGAAACCTTTGTAGAATGTTTTAGTAGAATTTTTTGAGCGCAAATGTTTTGAGCGCGAATTTGTTCGTTTGCAAATCGTTCATGCGTCAAAAATTACATATTCAAGAGTTTTGGTTAATAATTCTAAACATTTACCTTTAGAATTAACTTCTCTTCATCTGATCGAGTACCATCATCAGAACAGCAAATGTTGCTACAGCTAATACCTGTTAGGAAAATGAAGAAGCCGCTAAGATTGACAGGGAGTTCTGGGGAGGTGCAGCTTCTCCTAATCACCAGATAAAATAACCCAATGGCCGTCAGAATAACGGTATGACATTATCGAAATATGAAGTTATGTGATGTCTTCTATTCGTCAGCCTTCCCAATCAGGAATTCCATCCAACTCTTCGCGTACATAACGTTGCGAAGAGGGGGAGGGACAAGTGTCCCGGGTGCCAAGTCAAAGAAGGCACAAAATTGCAAAGTTTTGTAACAAAAAGAGGGATGAAAATAAACCTTTGACTAGAAATGTGACTTAAAATTGACTATAGGGGGTGCAACAGTTGTGGTTCGCTACGGGCGTCAAGTGCTGTACTTGCAGACTATGGACCATCAGCATCACATGTCCATAGGGTTGGAGAACGAAAATTTTGTTGAAACGCTGACTCGTTCATAAAATAATCGAAACAATTTGTAATTATACAAACATTACTATGAAACCATGAACCATGCATTTATAGATTTTGGGGGTGAGGCCCCCGCCAAAAGAACGATTACAGCTAGGGTCTGCTGTATTCTGAATTTCCTGAATCGTGGAAAAGCCTACTTCTTAAAGAGCTTTCATATTAACTTACCTTTCCGTTTGGAGAACTTATCAAATTTATAATTTCCTTCTGTTTTCTTTTTCGGCTTCATTCTGGAATCTACTAAAATTTCAATGTGCAAGGAATCATCGTAAACTTTCCCGCCAAAACTCGCATCTCATTACATAACCCCCTGATATGCACCCCTGAAAATAATATTTTTTAAAGGAAAAATCGATGCGTATTATGTATTGAAATTTGTGAAGAAAGTGTTCACAATTGTTTTAATAGATAAATAAGAAAAGCATTTAGCTTTACTATTTTGATGGGATGGAGTTACCCCACTTCAGGGTTCGAAGTGGTGGATGCATTTTCGCAAAAATTGACGGGGGCAGAAGAACCGGAAGAGAAATCATATATCTTATCATTTTTGAATTTTGTCTAACGTCATGTCTATTGTATTCTACTTGACCTGGACGTTGACCTCGATTTGACAAAGTCTGTTGTGACTGCGAAATGACTTCGATAGGCCGATAGGCCCTTTATTACCTCGAATAATTTGTTTGTTATGTAATGTTGTTCAGTTTCAGTCAATATTTTTGTACATGTTTTGGTTGATTGATTCATAATCACTTCTACTACTTATTTAATGGTCTTCGATGAAATTCGACCAGTCTTCTTTTCAAAATAGATTCTTCATTTGTCAAACAAACGTCTAAGTGTAGATTTTTGTTTCTGCGCATGTTCACATTATTTTACATGAAGTTTTCTATTGTTTTAATTTTGGGCGACGCGCTGTACCTAATGGCTTGTTGCCCTAAAAACATCCGCCATATTTCGCTTGCCATCTGCTACCAGCCTCGCTTACGAAATTCGTGGAAAAACTAGACCTGAAAAAACTCGTAGCCAAAAAACAACAACCATCAAAAATATGTGGAAGAAATTTTGGATACTAACCCAAGAGGATGTACTCAGGGGTGGGAATATGTGACAGGGAGGCTAGGTTCGGCCCAGGCGTTTTAGCAGAACACCGACAAAAATCTGCCAGAGTCGGACCCATAAAAATAAGTCGTCATCCAATTCTGACAAACAAAAAGGGCGCAAAAAACCCAGGGGTTAGGTTAGTTAGACACAAAAATTCAAAAGCTCCTTTGATGATTTGATGAAGCTCTAAACATCTGACCGTCAATCAAGAGTTTTTTTATTTACCAGAGTCAGTATTTTCCAAAACCCTTGCCGTCCAAATTAATGTTGCGAAAATCATAATAAGCACCCAAAATTCAGTCCAGTCTAGCTGCGAAGTTTTACTATCTCGGTGCTTGTACTATTTGTAGATTAAGAGTTAAAACTTTATATCATTAAACATAGTAGGGCAAAAACTTCACCAACCTCATTTTTTACGGTCAAAGCTTTTATAGATTCGGGAATTCTGAATGTTCATAAAACTAACAATACAAGCGCTAGAGGGGTGAAACTTTTTAACTTTTCAGCATGGATATGTTGCAAATCCAATAGGTGTACAGTAGGTCGTTTACCGATATGATCTGTTGGGAACAATGGGGCAATGATATATACAGGGCTTTGTTACCAATTGGACTATTTGCTGCTGGCTTTCACTTGGTGCCGCTGAAGTTTGAAATATATTTACTACATCTCGTTGCCATCGAAAATGGTGCTAGAATTTTCGTTTTTCCTTTTCCACTACCTGCTATCACCATCGAGTCTGTGAATTCCTATTGTAATACTTCAAATTTAAACAAAAGCTGTTTCTGTTTCTGCCATTCCAGTATTCAAGTATTCCAGTGTATTCAAGTATTCCATTCCAGATGACATGTTCCAAGCTTTCAAGGTAGTCACTCAAAAACGTATCTGGCAACTTTCTGGCATCATGCTCTCGCTTCTGTATACATATATTTGTACAAACCATACGTAATCCGGCTGGGAAAATATTGTATTTGTATTTATATTGTTTTATATTGTATTTTATGTACTTTTTTTCAAACAAACAACATTAAAATGATAAAATTTGTCGCCCATATCTATCATTCAATTCCATTCCATCATTCCATCATTCCATTCCATTATTCAATATTTAAAGCTTTACAGATAGCAATTTTGTCACATATTGGCATCCCTCTACACGAATCATTGCATGCCATTAAAGACAATATAACGGATAAAATGTTCCAATTTTAAATTAAAAAATTCTTTGTTTCCTTCCAGGCAGCTCAGTGTTCACGCTGTGCCATGCATGACAACAGCAAACGAAAAAGGCAGACAAAAACGGCATCACTTGTCTAGACAGTCATCAGTTGACCAAGTTTGATCAACACTGGTAGTGGGAGGAAAACTCTGAAATATCGCATATACAAGGCCGAGACATCAGACAAGACCGAGAAGGTAAATTTCCACTAGCACATTTTACACGCTACCATTTTATTACTTCTGTTGTCTGTTTTGACCAGAAAGCTAAAGGAATTGATTGGAGAGATCATATTATTGCATAAGTATTGCTAGCTACTCATCCAGCTCATCGGGTGATTTTCTTGGACATAGTTTGCTTTTACAATGGAAGCAAATATTGGTTTTTCTTTATTATACCTTCTGATGTTGAAAAAGAAACACCTAAAGCCAGCTACTAATTTCTTGTTTTTGAACCGTACCTTAGCGGAAATTAACTTTTCTCAAATTTAGCAAATTTATGTTTTTTTTTTATTCTATTGTTAGTGTTATAGTACTGTGGAATTTCTTCAAACACGAGTACGAGTTCTAGTTTTGAACGGTCTTCGATGCTTGAAAGTATGTTTTTCTAAATGTATTTCTCTACGTTTTTTTTTTCGAAACTTGTTTTCTTTATCCCTTTTATGTTCATGAACATATTGAAGTAGGCGTGGAGTGTCACTCACTCAATCACTCACCATCAGTGCCCCGTTTAAACACTATGACGTTCCCTGATGACGTTTCTAAACGAAAAGAAATAGCAACGCTATCGCAATGTCCGCAGGACAATAATCACCATCATAATCGTCATCATCATCATTTTAATCGCTATTTTCATCACAATCGTTTTCCTTGTCGTCATCATCGTCATCAGCATCATCATCGTCGTCATCATCGTCGTCATCATCAACATGATCATCGTCACCATCATAGTCATCATCAACCCAACAATCATCATGATGTCATTCTCAATATTACCATCATCATCATCATCATCATCATCATCATCATCATCATCATCATCATCATCATCATCATCATCAACAACATCAATCCATCATCATCATCAAAGCATCATAATCATCATTATCATCATCATCATCTGCACAACAATCATCATTATGTCATTCTCCATATTATCATCAATGTCATCATCGTCCTCATCATCATCCAACAAACATAACAACGCTATCGCAATGTCCGAAGGACAATAATCAGCATAATCATCATCATCATCATGGAAGTCATTATCATCATCATAATCGTTGTCGTTATCGTCATCATCATCATCATGATCCCCATCATCATCATCATCATCATCGTCATCATCAACATGATCACCATCACCATCATAATCATAATCAACGCAACAATCATCATTATGTCATTCTCATCATCATCAATATCATCATCATTATCATCATCTTCATCATTATCTTCATCATCTTCATCATCAATGTTGATGGACATTATGATAATAGCAACTCTAACTTTTTTTGCCCATGTAGCCAGCCGCCCTAACCAATATTTGGACTAACCCCTGCACTACTCTCACTTTCCTAATGCAAATACATGCTTTTTTATTCATCAGGAACCTACCTCAAGGCCTAGTTTTTAAAGTTTCTTATTTTGGACCTCTTTTGAGGCAAATATAGCTCAAAAGTTCCCTAATAGTTCCTTAATTTTAATTGCATTCAGTGACATAAAAATAATAGACAGACACTAGCACGTAAGCAAAACTCGAGATTTCTAAGGACACATTTGATACATGCATAACGTACAATTTATGTGATTTTCGACTGCTAATGAAAGGAACCGGCTTCCTAATTCTTGATTGTTTGCAGTGATGAAAGCATTCAACATTGAAAGTTCCTAATGATTTTCTCTTTAGTAGTATAAGTTCTTTAAATTTACGCGCCTTCTACATATAGATTCTTTATAAAGTGGCTCTTTAAATACAAAAGCGTGTAATAGACAGCCAGCTGAAAAATAATTGGTAAATGTTTGGAGGGCAACTGAGTCACAACTGAGGGGACGAGAAAATGATATGTCCTACCAAATAAATGTCTACACCCAAAGAGCGTTATTAGAAGTTCCGAAAACGAATGTTTCTCAGAAAGTTTTCACTGTTTCATTCAGAAAGCACAGGGTTTCCAAGACGGAAAGCGAATGTTTTTGCTGAAAATCTCTAAAAAGGGGGAGCATGGAAGTCGCATAAGCTATGAAAAACCAAAGGGAAGAGTTGCAAAATCATTAATAAAAAATAGAAGTCGTTAGAACGTTGAGCTGCTCCGGCCATTATATCTATTTAAAACGGAGGAGGAATTCAATGAAGCGCCGAAGGTGCTTCACGCAGCTGCAGCCCCGTCTTCAGGGTTAAATTATTCTATTTTCTGTCAAACAAACATGGTGTCAGGGGGATATAGGGTTTTCTGTTTGGCAACAAATGTATGCTAATAATGCTAGAACACCTAGTATACAAAGCAAAGAAATACTATAAATAGCATCAGTCAAGAAGTACCATATTATTGTTACCATATAGAGACTTTGTATTGAAAGTTAAACGGAAACCCCTTAAGTAACTATACACTCCGTTGATATGCACGTTTTTGACAAATGACTGGAAATAGCTTCTATGTTGATTGATCCTCGATTGCTTGCAGTGATATAAAGTATTTGAAATTCAAAATAATGCTTAGGTTTTTTTCATGTGGTACTATAAGTTGCTTAAAATGTTTAGCCTTCTACATCTTGGTTGCTTATAAGCGGTTCATTATAAAAAACATAGCAACGCTATCGCAATGTCCGAAGGACAATAATCGATATCATAATCATCATTATCATCATGGAAATCGTTATCATCATAATAACCATTATCATTATCGTCATCTTCATCATCATAATCATAACCATCATCACCATCATCATCATCATCATCATCATCATCAGCATAATCAACGCAACAATCATCATTATGGCCTTCTAATCTTCAGCGATATCATGATCATGATCATGATCATTGTCATCATTATCATCATCATCAATTATGGTGATGACAGTGATGATAATGATGACAATATTCAGTGCGATCATCATCACCATCATAATCACCATGAACGCAACAATCATCACTATATTATCATGAATATCATCATCATCATCATCATCATCATCATCATCATCATTCATAAGCATTATGATAATAGTGATTAAAACTTGTTTTGTCCATGTAGCCAGCCGCCCTATCCAAATCTTGGATTAGCCCCTGCGTTGCTCTCACTTTCCTAATGCGAATAATATTTGGAGAGACAACAAACTGAAAATATAATCAGTAAATATTTGGAGGCAACCGAGTCACAACTGATTTTGCAAAATCTAATCAATAAGCTACTCTGCTTTCCCTTCAGGATTTCACCAAAATATGCAAAAGGTTCGGGAATCTTCTCGACAACAACTGAGTCACATCTCAGTAAAGATTATGCAAACGAGCTTCGAGAATTTCCTAATTGGACGATAGAATCTAATTATCTAAATAAGAACTTCGAAAACTTCTACCAAATACTCGACCACAATGAATCATTCATCTACTTGTTTACAAAGTCCGTAATTGTCAAATAGTTAGTTTTCGTGATGACCAATTACGGCGACTTCAAAGCTTACTTCCTCATATTTGCAGGTTCTCTATTGTTACATTTTGGCAGGAAAAAGCGTCTATAAATACATCCTTACATGTATCCATACATGCGTTCCACAAACACCCCCTCAATATGTCCTTCGGACATAAAAACTGCGTGTATATAATTGAATGTATTGAAAATATTTCTGCCATTCACAGCAAAGCTAATGGAAAGCAATAGCTCCCTTAAGGGGCTTCGCTGTTATCAAAGCATCAATACTGAAACACACCACCTTCAATGGACCTTAGATTTGTATAAGGTCTTGGCAAGAATGTCAGACTCCAACTAACGGTTGGTCGGAAAGCAGAGGAGCTTCAGAGCATCGGCATATCTATATGCTTCTGTTAAATAACAATTGACTACTGTACGCGTTGAACACCGGGATTGAATTTTCAATTTTGAAACGGAACCCGGGGAAAGTACGAAACGACACAGGAATTTCGTTTCAAGTTCATTTTTTACGAAATATCCCTATCTCACCTGGGGTAATAACCGTTTTTCATTGTAATCAACATACAGTCAGAACCAGCCTGTATGAGCCAAGTTTCGGTTTCTACCTTTTACAAACCAAAGTATCAAATCTTTCTTTTTCTATAAAACAACTCTGTGGTAACCACTTCGTCAGTGTTGTAGGAGGTCCGATTACTTGCAGAGGTAGATAAAGAGAATAAATAAACGGCTTTAAACGTGCTCTTTCAATTCATATGATATCTAACTACTGCTACCATACCACAACTTCATGCAATCTACAAGCACATGGTTTTTGTTTGCAAGGTATTGTGGGAACCAAACACATGCTTCGCAGCGGCGGCAGCTGGGTTTCTGCATAAATTCATCGTCGTACGCTAAGACTCGCAATCGTTAATTTTTAGATGATACAATTCAGATCAAAACCCGCACATTTGATTTAACCATGCTTCAAAGACATGACGTCATCACATGACAAGTCGTCAACTTGATTTCATATCTCATGTTGATGGTTAGTTAAGAAAATTTGGCGTAGAAGTGCCCTTGGCCTACTTCGCAACATTTATATCCATTCTGGTTGTTCAATATGAAGTAGTAGCCGAGATAAAGAAGGGGCAAAATGGGGGCAAAATGCCTACCCCAGGCAGGGGCGTATTTATACTTGAAATATTGGGGGGTGTCAATAAATTTTCTCTTTTCCCATAAAAGGGATTTCTAATTCAATGCGAATTGGAAAGTTTTCTATTTCAATGGATCATTTTTTTTCAGCTATTTTCTGCATGCTAACTTGTTGAAACTGCATTCAAAATCACAGGTCAAATGAATATTTACATTTAATTCCATAATTTAAAACGATGTTTTCCAAATTTGCCCGAATGTTTTCAACATTTTGGAAATATTGGGGGGTGTGACACCCCCCCCCCCCACACCCCCAGTAGCTACGCCCCTGACCCCAGGTTGAGAATGGGGGCAAGAAGGGGGCAAAATGCCTACCCCAGGTTGAGTCTGTTTTAAAGCGCCTATGTAAGATAGGGTTAAAGCAATATCAATAGTTGCAGCAGTGCATTCATATTAAGAGTCCACGATAAAATTCGGATAATTTCTGAAATCAAATTCCAATTTGGAAACCATCCATTTAACTGAAATATCGAATTTATTGACTTAATGAATAGTGTAAGTAGGACTTGAATTGTATATAACAGTAAAAGAAATGGAAAAAGATACCTGTTTTGTAAAAACCCTAAGCACCATGCTCTCAATTAATATAATTATGCAAGAGTTTCCAATATGCTTTATCTTATATGTTCATAATTCATTCCAGATGATTTGGCCTATGATGCATTTCGGCAAAATTGCCGATTTTCAAGCTACGTCTTCTGAACAAAAGATACAAATTCAGAGGTATGTATGAGGTAAAACTTAAAGCATGGTATAGCAACTTACCGCAAATTCTTAAATAGAGGGGGTGTTTGGGGGGTCTTGGAACCAGGGAGCGCCGAAGGCGCGGGAGGGGAAACGACCACAGTATTGCGCGTCCGAGCTTTGATGCGCTAATCGAAAACGAGGCTAGAAACGACCAAGGAAAGAAGGGCGGGAAATCCGAGAAAGCTGCGAACGTGAACGAAGACAGCCTTGGTGGATATATGGAAAACGTTTTTAATCTGCAATGCTTTATTTTGGCACACGCACTTGCTGTGTTAATTTGAAATAAAAACAGTAGAAGTAGCAGCCTGCATTGCTCAATGAACCATATCCTGTCTGGAATGAATGGAAAAGAGCAGTCTTCATTGAATTCGGCTTTGGCCTAAATCAAAAAAGAAACCGAAACCCTCCAACTATTATGGACTTTCACTCAATTTCAAAACTACATAGACTGCAGGGCAGGATTGATACCAATATTAAATAAACCCTTCCTTTTATTGGATAAAAGAAAGAAAGAGTTCAGACTCTCGATTTTAAAACAACACAATAATATCTTATTATCAACATTTATAGATAATCAACAATTTTGAACTCGTTTTTAGATACATAGCTACACAATAAGATAAAACTAAATTACTAGTATCAAACTTCTTTCATATCAGTTGATTTGATAGGATAAGATACCATTGATGTTATAAGTATAAGTATAAGAATAGCAGTCATATTTCGGCTACCACCACACACTTGGTGTTGAAGGCAGAAAAATACTCCACTATCTTGGTTCAGCCGTTTTGGAATTATGTATGAATCACCATATACTTCCCTGAAATCCTATGATGTGATATAACATACCAGTTCTTGAATGCATGAGATGGTTAGCTTTTGAGAAAAAAAAGTTTAATATTTTGAAAATGGTTAAGGTTTTGATAAAGAGGAAAGGTAAAGAGAAACACAACTGTTTTCAAAATCTTTAATGTGTTCAGTCCATTGAACTATATATAAAAAGACTGGAACGATAACCTTATTGTGCAAAAAGCGTAACCAAAAATGGCGGACATGGAGCGAGAGCTTGCACGTATGCGCGAGATGCGCGAACATAAGGTTCAGTATGGAAAAATGAGAAAAAATGCCGTGCAAGACTGGTTTGAAGCCAAATATGACGATGAATTCGAGATAAATCAAGAAAAATAACTTTCAGATGTCAGAAAACGCAGATTTGAGAGTAATTTAAGACCGTTGAAACTAGCTTATATTGATTCTGATCGGATTTATGGACCAAAACGACGTTGCACGTAACAACTTTTCGGTAGGCCGCCTTCAAAATATCAAGTCCAGCTACTAGATCTGAGATGAAAACCACTAAAAAATACGAATAATATATTTTAGGAAACAGTCTTACATAGTTATGATGCTAAATATATTTATATATAACGTATTGACATTGAAATCTTGGATTTTATCGTCACCTTAACCGACCTGAACGAAGCCTACTCTCATACTTCATATGCAGCAGTTTATTCTTAATTTACTTGGTCCAGATGTTCTTTCATAATGTCTTTATTTCTGTTTTTCCATGAAACTTTAACCTTTTTAAAATGTATTATATGAGAAGTTCTTCTAACTCTGCAACTTTCTGGAATTCCATGATCGGGTGGCCTAAGCTTTGTTTACAGCAACTTCAACACAGCCGTTCTTCGTTTCAAAAACGAATTTAGAAATTAAAACTCCAGGTTCAGTTGCAGTAGCTATTTCTTTCATTTTTCCACCCAAAAACCACTAGATTCAACCAATTTTCTTGCACAAAATCTAGCAATATGTGAATGCATATTTTACGTACTCAGCCCTTGTTCTTCTAAAAACCCATACGTTCTTCTAAAAACACAATAATATCTTATTATCAACATTTATAGATAATCAACAATTTTGAACTCGTTTTTAGATACATAGCTACACAATAAGATAAAACTAAATTACTAGTATCAAACTTCTTTCATATCAGTTGATTTGATAGGATAAGATACCATTGATGTTATAAGTATAAGTATAAGAATAGCAGTCATATTTCGGCTACCACCACACACTTGGTGTTGAAGGCAGAAAAATACTCCACTATCTTGGTTCAGCCGTTTTGGAATTATGTATGAATCACCATATACTTCCCTGAAATCCTATGATGTGATATAACATACCAGTTCTTGAATGCATGAGATGGTTAGCTTTTGAGAAAAAAAAGTTTAATATTTTGAAAATGGTTAAGGTTTTGATAAAGAGGAAAGGTAAAGAGAAACACAACTGTTTTCAAAATCTTTAATGTGTTCAGTCCATTGAACTATATATAAAAAGACTGGAACGATAACCTTATTGTGCAAAAAGCGTAACCAAAAATGGCGGACATGGAGCGAGAGCTTGCACGTATGCGCGAGATGCGCGAACATAAGGTTCAGTATGGAAAAATGAGAAAAAATGCCGTGCAAGACTGGTTTGAAGCCAAATATGACGATGAATTCGAGATAAATCAAGAAAAATAACTTTCAGATGTCAGAAAACGCAGATTTGAGAGTAATTTAAGACCGTTGAAACTAGCTTATATTGATTCTGATCGGATTTATGGACCAAAACGACGTTGCACGTAACAACTTTTCGGTAGGCCGCCTTCAAAATATCAAGTCCAGCTACTAGATCTGAGATGAAAACCACTAAAAAATACGAATAATATATTTTAGGAAACAGTCTTACATAGTTATGATGCTAAATATATTTATATATAACGTATTGACATTGAAATCTTGGATTTTATCGTCACCTTAACCGACCTGAACGAAGCCTACTCTCATACTTCATATGCAGCAGTTTATTCTTAATTTACTTGGTCCAGATGTTCTTTCATAATGTCTTTATTTCTGTTTTTCCATGAAACTTTAACCTTTTTAAAATGTATTATATGAGAAGTTCTTCTAACTCTGCAACTTTCTGGAATTCCATGATCGGGTGGCCTAAGCTTTGTTTACAGCAACTTCAACACAGCCGTTCTTCGTTTCAAAAACGAATTTAGAAATTAAAACTCCAGGTTCAGTTGCAGTAGCTATTTCTTTCATTTTTCCACCCAAAAACCACTAGATTCAACCAATTTTCTTGCACAAAATCTAGCAATATGTGAATGCATATTTTACGTACTCAGCCCTTGTTCTTCTAAAAACCCATACGTGCAGACATTCCTCAGGCGCGCAAAATTGGTTACGCATAAACAAAACTTCCGAACAATAGAGTTATCGTTCCAGTCTTTTTATATATAGTTCAATGGTTCAGTCTTCCTAATCAGCAATATTGCCTAATCTGATAATTTTTTGAAGCAACAATAGTTTCATGCGAAAAATGCTTCACAAAAAGATTTTTGGATCAGCCATATAATTTTTCTAAACATTTTTTACTTGCCAAAATGCAAACTTTAACTAACTTGCAAATTAAACATGGTCTCCCAGCTGATAAAATGTGATGACATCTTTTTCGTTTCAAACTTTTTGCACTCGTTCATCGCTTGATTAATTGCTCAATTTTTGCTGCTCACAACTTATCTGAACGTTTGAAGCAATATCTCTGATATGTTATAATATGTTAAAAAGATTTCTTAGAACTAGTTTCCTAGATGTTTGGAGCGCATGAATATGATGGAAAAAATTACTAGGTTGATTTTACTTTTGAGAAAATTGAATGCCCCCACTGGTGAAGTACTGATCAGCTCTTAGATTTAGGCCCACTACAAAATTAAACAGTCGCCTTTTTCATGCAAGTTTTTCCGATTGCTCTCAAATGTAATCAAATCAAGGTGAAAAGAATGAGGAAGAATTATATGGTAGAAAATACAACTTACCGGGTACTAATATCTTGATTTTAGCTATCTTTCTTCTTCAGCACTGCCGCCCTTTAAACTCCATCGGAACCCATAAAATTTGAAATCCAAGATAAGCCTCGATCGTATGCTCGGACGCGCAATACTGTGGTCGTTTCCCCTCCCGCGCCTTCGGCGCTCCCTGCTTGGAACCATAAATCCGCTGAAAATCCGAGCAAAAATATTGGCAAAACCATGTTACCGTAAAACCCAAACACCCCCTCTTAATACGGTTTTAAGAGGAAATGCAAGAAACTCTGTTTGCGTGATCTTCCTTAGCATGTTTGAAGAAGAATGAGATTAAGTATCTTCTCCTGCTTGGTTAGCATATGAGTGCTGTCCAAGGGGAAATAATGACATTAGGTATTTTTCCTACCTAAAATTTGAACTTAAATGTTTAGTCTTCCTATAAGATCTGAATTTGAATGTTGGGATACAAATTTCCAAAAAAAAAAACAGGCTTGTAGAGCTAATGTCTGTAAGCAAACGACATTTTTACCGCCTTCGTTTCTCGTAGAGCTGTATCTAAGTACAAGGATGCGCAGAATTTGCTGGATATTGCTGACTCTTATGTTTCTTGGCCAAATGGAGATATGCAGCAAATTTTGGAAGAGTCTCTAAAGAAGGCAGGAAATGGTGTCTCAGAGACGTTCTTTAACCAGTCGTCAGCTAATGCCATATTTGGAGAGCATGATTACACAAGTGTGAGGAATGAGCTGGCTGTGGATCTCACGTCAATTGATCTTACCACTGTGAGTAAAATTTTTGGATTCACATTAAAGGTGCCTCTCTTTTCTAAATCTTCAATGAAGGTTAACGTTTTGTGCTGATTTCAATTTTAGGGATCTTTTTTACGTAAACCTGATAGCTTACGCGCTATAGCCTGTTGCAGTGTCGATTTTCGCTACGTTTGTCCCAAAACCGCGAAGGCTAAAAGATGCAGGGATATGATTACATTTCCAGGCACTTGGAAACTCCAGGCTGTTAACTACATTTATTTTTTACTTTGCCGGGCACACATTTCGTCCCTTAGCGACAATGGAAAGTTTAGTTTATGCCGCTGGGTCTGCAAGTGCAGAGAGAATCACTAGCAAATTTCTTGCTTCCTATTTAACTGGGGATAGCCGGATGAAGACATAGGCATCATAAAATGTATAGCCGAATCCTTTTGGTCTGCATGATAGTGGCACCAAATATTAGCACGAACTAACACTCGTTAATTACAAGTCTGAAACCTAATTGGATCTGACTGCAGCATGGTACAACATTGGTACAACATTAAGTATGGTTTATATGCGACCCGTCCCTAACAAAATTTGATGAAGTGCCGCCCCCTCGTTAACCCTGGTTTCCACATAACCATAACTGTCAGCGTCAGCAAAATGTTCCCTATCGTTTTCACCATTTGTCCGTATTTTGGATTTCAGAGAATTAAGCATGCAAATAGAAATAGCCCCTGCATTGAACGAAAGATTATTACTTCAATATGAGCTTCTTTTTGCTGTAATATGAATACCCGAGAAGAAGAAGGAATGATTTTTGAGGAGAACAAGGTTCTAGTTACGAAAAGTGTACCAAAGCCGATCAAGCATGGGAAATACAAAAATCTCTTTTAAAAATTCAGACTACACGACAGAGAACGTGATCGTTTTGATCCCAAAAGGTTAAAGCTACTCTGTAATCAAATCACAGTCTTCAAGAACCATTTTCTTAAATACTTGTTCTTATGAAATTTGGATGCCGTAGGCAACTCGAGGCGAATTGTTTCCATTTAGGAAAATTTGCCGGCGACGTTATACCTGTACCAGCAACTGCCACTGGTAGTTAAACACCTGTATGGAAACTAGGCTTTAATGGGGCTACTTTGATTTTCTCTATAGGTTGCGAAATATAATTTCGACAAAGTAACCAATGGAAACTTGGCAAAGAGCAAATTAGATGAGTTGTTGGATTGCAAAAAAGGTAGCGAAATGGGCAGCAGTTTACTTTTGGAGGTTCTTAAGAGAAAGCATGGTTTCCAGGCTTATCTTGATAACAAGAAGTCTTATCTGGGGAAACTGGAAAATATTCTGGAAGATGAAGCGTACATTTGCGGTACACTTGCGAAGCAACTAACCGAAGAGCAAGATCTATGTGTCAAATTGAAGCTGTATTTCTTAAAATTGCTTGGGTCGCAAAAGTTTGAGGAAATCTACAACAAGTGGGTTGCTTCAAGCAGTGCAGCCCTGATGCAACCAGTGAAAGATTTTGTTGAGAAAGTCAACATGCTAATGCTTGTGCGTGGTTGGTTGATGAATCATCCGCTATCAAAGTTTATCCAGGAAGCTTGCTACAAGTCTCACACTAAGTCTTGGATAAGCACTGAGCCGGTATATTCTCCCGGGGCAATGCCTGTGACAATTGACCATACTGAAGTATCTTACGGTGATGCTGTCCGAAGCTGGCTTTATTCAAGTCAAGGACCTAAACAATATGGCCTGCTTATATCTGGAAGCAAACCAGATAACATTATCAAGAAAACACATGTCAACAATCCATTTACCTGTTTTATCGCCGGCACTGCTGTCCTCCTTAGCAATTTTGAATCAGTTCCAATTGAAGATCTCGGAGAAAATACTAAAATCGTTGGCAAAAATGGAGAAGTTGGAGTTGTCTCATCTGAAAAAGTTGTCCAAGAACTCAACGAAAACACAGCCACATTTGGTATAAACGGTAGTGAGCCATTCTTCACATCTGGTCACCCATTTTGGACACAAGATGGTTGGCGTGCTGTGAATCCTCATCTTGCCAAGAAAGATAATCACTGGTTAGATGTGGGTCAACTTACTGAAGGAGATTCTGTCAGAAAGGTGAAGAGCATTCAAAATGGTCAAATTGAATATGAATGGGTTCGAATTGACTCTATTCATTTTGAAGATTATCCAGCTGGTACAAAAGTATACGGCGTCCACCTCCGTGAAGGTCCTCGATCCTATCATGCCAATGGTTATCTTGTATGCTTAAACTATCCAGAGATAACATCACAGAACATTGTTGATGGAATGAAAACCTTTCCACAGCCGAGAAGAATAAGCTGCAACATCACATGAATAGTTTGGAACCGATTCTGGAGAAAGTCCTTGGTAGTGGACCTGCCAAGGCGATGAAGTCAATTTCTCAAAAATATTTGATGAACAGTATTGATAAAGATAAATCTGGCCAAATAAAGAAGCCATTAAAGGAAGTCTCTCTACCACACTTGAATCTCAATTATGAAGCAGGTGAAAAAGAACTGTCTTCTTATTCGATGCCGAAAAAAATGTCTGTTGTCAGAGGACATTTGTTTTTGGATGATCAGCATGTACCAGAAGCAAAAATCTCTAATGATCACAACATAACCTGGACAAGGGACGTTGTTGACGGTAAATGGGAACATGGATCGGTGAAAATGCACGGGAATATCCAACAAGGCCATGGGTTTATTGCACTCACACAGAGTCGCAATGACACCAAGTCACTTTTGTCCGCTAATTTTAAAGTTGCTGCAAATGTCAACAAATATAAGTGCTACAAAAGTTCAGAAGCAACTTCAAAGGCTAAGAGTAGTGGGAACACTACAGTAACAAAATGGGTTGAATTTGGTGAATTGGAGATGGGAGTAGACTGCAGCTCCGGAAGTTGTGAAACAGTTGGGAAAATATGCATTCCTCCGATGGATTCTCTGGATGATCTTTCTCATCATGTTATTTTGGCATCGATTCAAAGCAGCAGCTATCAGTAACTGTCGCTGTCCCAAATGAATATTGGTCATACCTAAACTACACAAGACTCTCTGGTGTTTTCAGCATGGACTTTGCTTCTTTCACGGGTACGTGTGTTAGTTATGATCCAACAAAGTCTGATTTGCAAGGTGATGAATATGCTTGGAAAGGTATTCTTGAGAAGAACCTAAAGACAGAATCTTTATTGAAATCTGCAAGAAATGCCGGATTAAACAGCAGCATCCACAAAGTTCAGCAACCAGCAGCTGCTATGTCTGTAGGACAATCACAGGACGCTGTTGATGGTGAACAAAAGGCAACAGACACCCTGCTAACACCAATGGCAATCAACATGGCTGCTATGACTCAGTCATCATTGAATGTTGATGAACTATATATGATCACACCTCCCGATTCTCAATCAGTCCACGAGCTTACATTCAGTTTGCTTCAAGATGGCATGAAGTATGAAATGGACAGCAGTTTACGTGAAAAAATAATGGGTGTTAATAAGCCAACACTCGATGGAGACATGGTTAGTGTTGCCACTACATATAAGGATTTCTTGGGCAAAAAGTTTGCAAATGCCAATTTAATGTACGCATTATCAGAAAGCACAACTTACAAAGATAAGATCACTGATGAGCAGAGAAACAAACTGCTATATTTTTGGTCCGGTAATGATACAGGATGCCTTGCTCAAGACAGTGATTACAACAAGGCCAACAATGCCATATCGCGCATTGCTTACATTAAGTCTTGCCCTGATATCGCAAAATATGTGCAGTCTTCTCAAGGTGGCACCTATTGGGCCAAACAGCTCTATGACAAGCTTAATGAGCCATCAGTATTAAATGGGCTGGCGCTCGCAGCAGAAGTCTCTAATACCATGACTGTTATACAAAAACAATCAATGGTATTGCTTTGTTTGGCTCCTAATGAAAAATATGGCCCGGATTTTTACAGAAAGATTATGATGTCAAGATTGAATGAGATGAGTAGTTACTTTAATGGAAACAGCAGCGAGGAAGAGCAGATAAAAGAGATTTTACAGACAGCATTCACCAGCTGATCCTCAAAATTCTAGCTGGTGGAGATAAAACAACCAAAGATGTGACAGCAAATCTCAGTAAACAACTCCAAGCTGCAATGGAAGATCTTAATATCAAGTCGACTGAAACTAATGAAGAGATTGCCAACGAAGTTTCTGGACACTTTGCGAATATGATAAGCGATATTATAACCCTATTTGTGAGCAAGAGTGGTAATGCATGGGATAAGCTAGTTGAAAGTGTTGCCGAGTGGCGGCAAAAGAATCCAATCAAAGCAGGAATTTTCAAGTTCTTTTCTGTATCGATTTGCTCAGCACTTTGGATAACTGGCATCTACTTCACTATCAAAACTTTTATGGATTGGAAAAACCTTAAACCGGAACAAAAAGTTCAACTCATTGCTGACTCGGTGGATATAGTAGTCCGAAGTATTGCTGGCGTTCCTGACATGATTGAGGATTTTCAAACCAGCTGCAAGAACGGTAAAATAGGCTTCAATTTTATTAAAAACAAAATAAAAGCAAGAATGCAACCGAGCACAGTCGATGACGTTGAGCAGGCAACGGTCAAGAATGTGGAAGTTGTGGAAGGTTAGTCTGTTTTTTTTGTAAAGTTATTTACAGTGACTTTTTTATATTTTGTTTTTATTTCTTTTGATATGTAAGTTGATTTCTGCAACGAATTTACTAAACCAATTCTTTTTCTTTTGGATAAGCTTTATTTTAAGGTTATGTGGCCTTATGGTGTAATCCAGCTGACTCTTGGTGTCAGGAACTCAGTGTGGTCAGGGTTTGAGCCCAGCATTTGTAGCTTCACAGCCAGGGTCGAAGTTTCGATTATTCAATTTACTACTGATCCTAGCGATTGGTGCTAAAAACACCATTTCACTTTCTCCTCACCTCACCTTTTTTTCTTGGCAGATACGAGCTGTCTCGTTGTGCGTGACCACTACCTTCAATAACATTCCAATGATAAATTGGTCTATTATGTAGACATCTCGTTCAAACGAAACTAGGACCATGATTGTTTTGTTTATGGATTCTTGTCTGAAAGATGTATTACTTAATGAATAAGTAAAATGATTTACATAACTTCCATTTGTAGTTGTCGATGAAGTTGGTGTCGATGAGGCCATTGCAGAAGCAACGTCTGCTCAGCTAGAAGATGTTTCCACTATGGTCACTGGTTGGCAGAAGATGTTTGCGATCACTGAAAACTTTGCCAAAGTCACTGGCCTAATTGCTGGAGTTGCTGGTTGTGTCGTTGTTGGATTTCAGATATACAGGGAATTTCAGTACTGATGCACCAGTGGCGCAAAAGGCATTAGATATTTGTCAGGTAAGTTTAACCACAGCCAATCTTTTAAAGACATTATAGCATAAATCGCAGAAAGGTCTAATGTTGTTATTCATGAAACTATGTTATTTAAGACCGCAAGACCATTGGTTGGCTTTTACTGATGACTTATCATTGCAAATGTCTTCCTTCCTGATCCCTTCTTATCCCAAATATTGATTTGTTTCAATATTTTTATTCTCCAGGGTGTGACGTTGGGCGTTGCAACAATTGCTGCTGCTGTTGGAATATTTGTTGAAGAAGCTTTCATTCCTATTGTTGGCATTGTTTGCGCTATTGTTGGTATTGCTCTCGCAATTGCTTCACTGTTTGTTCATCGTGATCCTCCCAAGCCGAAACCTACTGAAGTTGATTTGTATGTGGAAGGTGCTGGAGGCACATTTGTCAATGCCTTAACAGCACCATCTGCTAAATGGGTCAGTGATTATAAGAAAAAGCATCCTGATACATAGACACATATACGAAACTTCATACAGATAAGATAACACTAATTTCAAAGTGTTCTCTCATACATATTGAGCTTTTTCAACTAATTCACGTAATTTGATTTTCATAATATTTGATAATTATTTAAGTATCACACACATTATCGTTGATGCATTCATTTCAGCTGTTAATTCATTAGTATAATTTCGTCCTTATTAAGCTGTTTGCTGCCAGTAATTATTTTTCTATTGCTATCTTCTGGTGCTACGTAAGATGGTATTTGCTTTAAATTATCAATATCATGTTATTGATGTGATGTTCTACGTACTATTCCATTGGAAAAGTGTCAACTTTTTATGTACTATTCTGTCTGGACTTCGCCGAAAATTCCACCGAGCTTCAAATTCATTGGCAGTTTTTTTCCTGGCCTCACCTGACTGTGCTTTAATATATCCAGCATCCTTCAGTCTATTTGAATTCGAATTGCGCGTTTTGTCAATTATTCTACTTATGGCTGTCTACTTTGGATATTACTTGTTATGGAACACTTTATAACCTTTTCAGAATGAAATATAATAAGAATGATTAAACAAATCATTGAACAATGTAACTGACAATGCGTGACAATGTGATTGACGGAGAGCAGAGATGTAGGGCAACATTATGGGGAACGCGTCATTAAACTAAAGTCATGACGGAAGAAAGCGAGAAAGACAACATCAATGATAGCTAAGAATCGATAATATTTTAAAAGATAATGTTGCACAAACATTCGCTTAAAAATCCTTTTTATGACAAGGGCACTCTACTTTTGGGGAATCTTTGGTCAACTGGTTGGGAAATGTAACGCCCTGGTGGGGAGATTGAATGTTTTCGGATCCCCTGCAAAAAATTTCACTGCTGCTAGTTTCGTAGCACTTAGGTTATAGCATGATTATGGTTATAGAATAAACAATATGTTGATGAAAAGTATGAAAAGTATGAAAAGTATGAAAACAGTACTCCCTCAAAGAAAACAAAAACCTTTTCCTCGGAATAGAAGCCAAAAACGAATTGAAACAGATTCATTCCTGTCGTAGAAAAAAAACATTTGGTCAAAACAAAGCAGATGTGAACATTTCTGTGACAGTTTGTGTTATCTGCGGTGTATGATCACCATTTCACTTAATCTTAGGTGCCTAATTGCTGAGGGGTCGGAATAGGCGGGGGGCTGGAACTTCGACCAAGATGTAATTGGCAGGGGGGGATGGAATAAGGGGGCCGGAATTTGCTTGACAAGTATAGTTTCGAAACTGCTGAAGCGCATTGAATGGGCCTTATAGTACTTATAAGGCAAGAAAATCCAAAGTTCTATCAAATATTCGAGAGTAAAAGTGAAAATTCATGCATAGAAGATTAGAAGGTCCCAGCAGACTAATTAAGAAACATCAGTATTAATTTCAATGCAAACATTAATAAGCGGGGGGTTCTAATAAGAGCAGGGGGTTTGAAAATTTTCAAAAAAATTATAAGCAGGGGGACAGCAATTAGGCAACTAAGAGTATGGTTTTTGAAACCTGCCTACATTGAGGTAAAAGTAGCCCATGTTTTGAAAATTTCAGGGCCCAAAACCTACCCATATGGGTGGCATTTACCCGTACCCAAATTATACTAAGTGTTTCCCCGGGTCTGTGGTGCGATTTACATTGCAGAACAGTGCTAATATTTTTCAAGTCGGGGGAGCAGTTGTGCATAAAAAGTTGAATATACAGGGTGTTCCAAAAAAAGGAACGCGGTAAAGAAACCTTCGTACCAAAGTAAAAATTTAATTTTTGAGCATCAAATTTGGCTCTCGTGTGTTTGAAGGAATGAGAATTATGTTGACATCAGTTTATAATGCTTAACTTCGTGAATAACACTACGAAGAAACAAATCTTTTGAGACAGTATTTTTTCAGGCCCCGTTTACACTGTATCGGATCACCTTTTTGATCCGCTACAAAAAGTGTTCGCAGTATGAAAACATGTTCTCTTTCCCTTTCCGTTTACACTGTACCGGATCAGTTTTCATTCCTTAAATCAAGCATGCGCACTTTTACATCTCATCTTACAACAACAACAAGGCCTAACGTTTTTGGCGCCAGAAAGTAACGATTGTGATTTGGCAGAAGATAAAATAACAAGAGGTGATGACAAAAGCAAATAAAAAACCTCAAAGTTATACGAATAACAATGCTGAAGTAGAAAACACTTTGCATGGACAAAAGAGGAGATATCTTTCTTGCTTTGAGTAGTTCTTGAATCCAAGACAAGTAAAGCTGCTGCTGGCATTGACTTGGAGACAGTAAAATCCAAATAGATCCAAGAAGGAGAATGATAAAATGCACGTTTTATTTTTCATTGTCAAAATCATTTCTCAAGAATGATGTTTGTAACTCCACGACTCAACCCCGGAGGGGGTACTTCCATTGTTCATTATACTAGACGTGCCGCCCAAATGGGTAACTTTTTCAGCGTCAATTTCCCTACATATGGTTTGGTTTTCCGTAAAGAATCTCTACACATGGGTAGTAAAATACATAAAAACTTTTAGACATGCATTGTCTTGAAAAGCCTGATAAAATGTGCGTTTTAGTCGCATTTACAGTTGCCTCAGACGTTCAATTGGGTTCAAATATTTGAGATATTAGTACAAGTGGGTAAAAAAATTCGCCGTTTCTTTCTATACATGGGTACCACAAGTAACAGAGTTTATCGGTAGACATGGGTGAGTTGCAACAACTTACAACAACAAGCAACCAGATTAAATTTTTGCGGGAAAATGTAACCTCGATGTGAATGGAAAATGGCCTCTTTGCGATTCAGCATCAAAAAGTGTATCGAATAGAAGTGTTTCCACTGTAGCGGATCACTTCTTGATCCTCTTTCCTAGCAGGTTCAAAATCTGTACGGATAAGTGAAAAAAAATTGTATCGGATCATTTTTCGTGTGTAAACGGAAGCCTTAACCAATACACTTTTTGTAGCGTAACTAAGGCACAGTGTAAACGGTGCCTTAGTCAACACAAAGAACAAAAATGTGTACTCAGAAAAGTAAAACTCGCCATAAAAAATTTTCTAAACAATTTTGACGGTCGAAATCAATCATTTTTCAAACCATTGGCCTGATTTAACCAATGGTTGTATCAATAAATCATTGCTGTAACTTATCCAAGCAACAGAAGTTCTCAATTGCATGAAGTGCGCATAAAGCTTGTGCAAATGCTGTATTTGTCAATAAAATTCATTGCAGCATATATTTGTGAAGATGTTATATGAAAACTTACCCATTTACTCACAAAAGTGTTTGTACACAGTAAGTATTATGACAAAATTTTATTGTCCTTGAAGCTACGGTTCGCAAATAAAAACAATTTCAAGTGGATTTCTTATTTCGGAACAAACTGTAGAAAAATCAATTACTGTCCCTCTTAACTTTTGTTTGTGTATTATTGGCTATGCTATGGGAAAGTTCCGCAATTATAGCGAACTTCAACGTTTTCTATCCCACATTAATAAAACTTGAAGATAATCCTATATAATGCATTTTACAATGATTGATTCACCCTTTAAGACTTCTGTTAAATAGATTTTGTTGCGTTTACGTTTTTAATAATTTATTTTCTCCCTGACGGATATTCACTTTGGTTTCTCATTTCCCATTTCATAAAATACAGTTCAAAAAAGTTAATCTTGTTATTCAGTGTGGTTTTTGAGCTGAAAGATATTATTTTACTTTTCGCAAAACGGAAGAAATTTTTTTATGTAAATGCGATAAGACAAGACGGAAATACATTTCAGCAACACTTGAAAATTTAAAGCTGAAAATGAAGTCAATAGAAAATGGACAGGAGAAATCCTGTTATTTAAAAGACTCACTTGGAAAATGGCTTCATATGCTGGTATTGATAATTGTTGTATTAGAAGCAATTCAGATGAGATATTCAGTCAGACATGTTCAAAATGAACTGTTTAACGAAATCAAAACTTTAAAAGTAAAACAGAAGAAATTGGAGAAAAAGGTTGAATCTCTGAAATTTGCTGAAAAAGCTACAAAATATGGAAAGATGATATTCGATGAAATAAGAAAGAATGGAAGAAAAAGGAGGCATGTAGCAAATGAAGAGCAAATATTACAAACGTTAAGCGTTTTGAAGAAATTAATACTGGCTGATGTCAAATATCCATCTCAGATAAATAACACTAAAACTGTCTGTTGTTTACCAGGAGAAAAAGGAGACAGGGGACCAAGAGGCAAATCTGGACCTCGTGGATACAAAGGCTTAAAGGGAGACACGGGAAAATCTGGCGTGAGAGGCGAAACAGGTCCACAAGGACCGAGAGGTGTCAAGGGAGTGAAAGGAGAAAAGGGGGACAGAGGAATAAGTGGAAAATCCATTGAAAAGCCAAAAATTATCAGCAGCTTTGAAAACTTTATCAAAGTTCATGAATCCGGAAATCTTACTTTGTATTGTGAAGCAACTGGAAATCCACAGCCAAATATAAAATGGAAATTACCATTCAAGAAAGCTAACAACAAATACAGATTTCACGGAAAGGGTGGTTTGGAAGTTACAAATATTCACAGGTCTGACAGTGGTGTCATTCGATGCATTGCAGAAAACATTTTAGGTAAAGACAGTGCCGCAACAAGGCTTGATGTTCAATTCAAGCCTCGTGTTTATCTTCCAATGAAAGTGGCAACAACAAATGTTGGCTTGAAGTTCCAAGTTGCTTGCAATGCTAGTGGAAATCCGCCGCCTGTGATTACATGGAAGAAAGGATTTGGTGCTATCCGTGGTAATCAAATAACTTCAAATGATGGAAATGCGTTGACGCTTCAATTTACAAAGCCTGATGTCATCGACACTGGAACCTATATCTGCTCTGCAAGAAATGAACTAGGCTCATCAACAGAATCTCTTTTAATACAAGTGATTTCCGATGAAAACTGCTCAGAGTTAAAAAGAAGCGGACGCCTAAAAAGTGGAGTTTATGCGATTCGACCAGACAACGGAAAACCTTTTAATGTTTATTGTGACATGCAAAGAGATACCCATGGATGGACAGTGATTCAGAGAAGGTATGATGGCTCTCTTGATTTTTATCGGACATGGAATGATTACAAGCATGGATTTGGTGATTCAAGCAAAGAATTCTGGTTGGGAAATGACAAAATTCACCGTTTGACGAAAAAGAAAAATATGATGATCCGTTTTGATCTTGAGGACACAGCTGGAAACAAAGAATATGCTGAATATGATTCATTTTACATTGGCGATGAAAAAAGCAACTATCTTGCAAATGTTGGAGCATACAGTGGAACTGCCGGAGATTCGTTCAATGTAAATGGTCGGTTGTTTTCTACTAAAGACAGGGAGAATGACGTTTGGACGGGAAAATGTGCAGTGTCGTTTCACGGAGCTTGGTGGTACGACCGATGTCATCGCTCTAACCTCAATGGGAGATACTTGAATGGAAATCACAAGTCATATGCAAATGGGGTGAATTGGAGAACATGGAAAGGTTATCATTATTCATTGAAAAAGACCGAAATCAAAATAAGACCGAAAATTTAAGTAATCGACATGGTTGAAGCAAACTCGACATATATGAAGATAATTTAATTGAAACCATTAACGACGACTAACCAAAATAAAGAAGAAAACAGATTAGGCAGATTAATTGAAATAGCTTTTTATTGAGTCTTGATATGTATACAAAAGTACAGAATATCCACGAAGTTCATGCTAATCTTAAAACTTCATTCCATGCCAATTTTCGTACTGAAAAACAGATGGGTGACGAGGATTTAGTTTGGATTTTAAATCTTTTTTGCCAAATGGTAAATAATGGCTGTCTCATTTCCGAGTACTGCTTGTACAATTACTTATGTGAAAGTTTGCTTTTCTTTTATCACATTCAAGTTTTGTATCTCAGTCGACTTTGTGAAACGCTTTACTCCTGTCATTGACTCGTAAACCTCCTTTCTTAGGGAATGATAGTATCGTATAGAAAATAAGGTTTATATAAAATTATGAATATGTCATTGCCCTACTCTAACGTTTTTCTTTTCTGCTAATCTCATCCTTGAATGTTTAGTAAGCACACAATCAAGACACTTACCCTCTGAATACGTGCACGCTGCACGCTGTCAATAATTGAAAATATCAGTGAAAACGGATTGTACGGTAATCGAGTCCCTGCCGTATGTTTTCCTTCTAGGAAAAGGACAGCTTAGCGCCATCCAGTTATAGCAAACTAACTGGTCTTGTATGTCATTGCATGCAACGCAAGCTTAAGAAATATATCCAGGAATTCTTCTTCTGAAACTCGCGCTTGGACCAAATAACTTTTAAATCCGCAAATTTAGTCCTCTTTGAAACGCTCATGAAACATATTATTGAATGTGTTCAAAGCCATTAGCCCTACAGATACTCATAGTTCTTGATAGATAGCCATAGATCAATGCTGCTCTTTTCATCAAAGAATACAAATTTTAAATAATCGTAAAGTTTACAGCCAGAGATTCAAGCCGAAAGAAAGCGAAAGGAGGAGGTTTAGGAGCCATTACGTTTGAATAAGTGGGGACAAGGGGGAGGAAAGTAGAAACCAGCAAGAAGGAGAGGTGATCAGCGTAAAATCAGAGGCATAAAGAGGTAACAAAGTGACAATCGGACGGGAAACAGGGGGAAGAAATCAAGAACTAGTGAAACTTAGGGACCATGCATACGAGCAATGAAACTTTCTTTCTAAAAGCAACAGAGAACACTCATCAAAATCATAAATCCCTCAGTTTACTTCTTACTTTTGTTATGGATAACTAAAGCCTAGCGCACACTATTGACTTTTGTCGCCAGCGACTGCGATTTTCGTCACTTGTGACTATTAAAATCGCAGGTCTGCAGGTAAATAGAATGCAAGATATTGTCGCTAGGGACAAAAATAATTTTCTAGCATGCTAGATATTTTCTCTTGTCGCCAGCGACTAAAACAGACAATCGCTTGTGTTCGGAGTGCAAAAACAAGTTAGAGGTTGATTAGCCAATATAGTATCCTAAACTAGGTAGGAAGTTTGCTAAATGAAAAGACAAACAGCCATCTTAGATCCTCGTGCCTCCAGTCCTCGAGCTAGGGGACTGGTCCATAGTTACCGACATAACAGGGAGGTATGTGCTACATCACAGCCAATCACAGACTGTTTCCCCAACACGTGATAGTTAGATTTTACTTGCATTGCAAGTTGATCAAAGTAATATGGTGTCTGTTTTTGATATCACTTGCCTTACATTATTTAAAATTAGTTGAAATGTATTTTCATTCATCCGAAAAAAGCGTTTACACATCTCTTTGTCTTTTTTTTTAAGTATTTTGACTAGATTATGAAAAGCTGTCAGCTCTTTTCTACAACTGACCCAAGGCCTCTCCCACATAGTAACTTTTTCATTTTCAAGCCTTTTAACTTGTTAACTGCAGCCATTTTCCTCAAAAAAAGTTTGGAGCGTTTCTACATTTGAAAATGTTTTGGAAAGTTATGTTTACGTTCCATAAAATACAGTTCAAAAAAGTTGACCTTGTTATTCAATAATGTGGTTTTCTTCAGCTGAAAGATATTATTTCACTTTTCGCAAAAACGGAAGGAAATTTTGTTATGTTAATAACATAAGGCAAGACGGAAATAGTTTTCAGCAGCCTTTAAAATTCAAAATGAAGTCAACAGAAAATGGACAGGACAGATCCTGTTATTTAAAAGACTCACTTGGAAAATGGCTTCATATGCTGGTGTTGATAATTGTTGTATTAGAAGCAATTCAGATCAGAAATGTTGAAAATGAAACGTTTAACGAAATCAAAACATTAAAACTAAAACAGAAGAAATTGGAGGAAAAAGTTGAATTACTGAATTTTGCTGAAAAAACTGCAAAATATGGAAAGATAATATTCGATGAAATAAGAAAGAATGGAAGAATAAGAAGACATGTACCAAGTGAACAGCATATGTTAAAAATGATAAGCAACGTTTTCAAGAAATTGTTATTGGCTGATTTCAACAATCCATCTCAAATTAATAACACTAAAACGGTCTGTTGTTTACCAGGAGAAAAAGGTGACAGGGGACCAAGAGGTAAATATGGACCTCGTGGATACAAAGGCTTAAAGGGAGACACGGGAAAATCTGGTGTGAGAGGCGAAACAGGTCCACAAGGACCGAGAGGTGTTAAGGGAGTGAAAGGAGAAAAGGGGGTCAGAGGAATAAGTGGGAAATCCATTGAAAAGCCAAAAATTATCAGCAACTTTGAAAACATTATCAAAGTTCGTGAATCAGGAAATCTTACTTTGTATTGTGAAGCAACTGGAAATCCACAGCCAAATATAAAATGGGAATTACCATTCAAGAAAGCTAACAATAAATACAGATTTCACGGAAAGGGTGGTTTGGAAGTTACAAATGTTCACAGATCGGACAGTGGTGTCATTCGATGTATTGCAGAAAACATTTTAGGTAAAGACAGTGCCGAAACAAGACTTTATGTTCAATTCAAGCCTAGTGTTTATCTTCCAATGAAAGTTGCAACAATAAATGTTGGCCTAAAGTTCCAAGTTGCTTGCAATGCTAGTGGAAATCCGCAACCTGTGATAACATGGAAGAAAGCCTTCGGCGCTATCCGTGGCAATCAAATAACTACAGAGGATGGAAATGTGCTGACACTTCAATTTACAAGGCTTGATATTGTGGACACTGGAACATATATCTGCTCTGCAGAAAATGAGCTTGATTCTTCAACAGAATCTATTTCGCTGCAAGTGATTTCTGACGAAAACTGCTCAGAGTTAAAAAGAAGCGGACGCCTAAAAAGTGGAGTTTATGCAATTCGACCAGACAACGGACAACCTTTTAATGTTTATTGTGACATGCAAACAGATACCAATGGATGGACAGTGATTCAGAGAAGGTTTGACGGCTCTCAAGACTTTTATCGGACATGGAATGATTACAAGCATGGATTTGGTGATTTAAGCAAAGAATTCTGGTTGGGAAATGACAAAATTCATCGTTTGACGAAAAAGAAAAATATGATGATCCGCTTTGATCTTGAGGACACCAATGGAAACAAAGCATATGCTGAATATGATTCATTCTACATTGGTGATGAAAAAAGCAAGTATCTTGCGCATGTTGGAGCATACAGTGGAACTGCAGGAAACTCATTTACAGTAAATGGTCAGCGGTTTTCCACAAAAGACAGGGATAATGATGCTCGGCCGGGAAAATGTGCAGTTTCTTATCAAGGAGCATGGTGGTATGGTAGTTGTCATAACTCTAACCTCAACGGGAGATACCTGAATGGAAATCATAAATCATATGCGAATGGAGTGAATTGGAGAACATGGAAAGGTTATCATTATTCATTAAAAAAAACCGAAATGAAAATAAGACCAAAGATTTAAGTCATTTTCAAGATCCAGACAAACGTGGTGGTGTTCATCTAGCTACATGATTAAACAGTTAATCACTTAAATTTAATATTTGTTTTTGTCTTATTGAATATAGATTGTCGAAGTAGGGCTACTTAAATTTTTGACTATACACTCCAAGGAAAACAATGCTTGTCATTACTATAAACCTTCTTTCTGTCTCTCTTGCTATAATCTCTCTTTGTTCCCATAGATATCGATAGATACCTGAAAATTGTTAAGCAATGTACTTAATTAGACAGTAGAACTTTTTGGATTGTTGTTGAATAATGAATTGTTGAAATAATTAGAGATGTTGTGACGGGTTGGTTCGACTGGTCTCAACCTGAGAGTCCCACTGAGTGAATGAAGTGATAGGCTTTGATAGTCCACATAAACCGGAAAAAATTGCAATTGGCAAGGAAACTTAGAGAGCCCCGTCCAGAGAGCACAGTTTCGAGACCGAGCTGTAGTGGCTATTTTAGTGTGGCCTTTGCCACTCTTCGCAATCTTCGATTTTAAAAACGTGGTCTTGGAATTTTCAAAATGATGCCAAGAAAAAGTTTTTTAATGAACAAGATCAAAATGGACACTGTTAACTCCGGGGGAAGTTTATATTTTTAAATATAGATATTTATATTTATAAATATACTGCTTTTTTGTAGTGAAATTTGTTACTACAAATATAGATTTTAATTTGTCAATGCTAATTTAGCTTTTTGGCTAAGGTTTTTTCACTTTGTTAAAATGTACTATGAAGATATTATACATACATACAAGTTTGTCCCCTTACAGAAACGCTCAGAGACTGTCTTTTACTTTATCACTTTAGTGTTGGCATGTATTGCTCTCTTTAAACAAATCCCAGCTGCACTACTTGGACCAATAGAAGGGGAACAAAGGCAGTAACCTGTAAGAAAGATTAAGGACCGATAATAGCTATTTTCTTGGTGTTTCAGGAAGAAGATGAAGCTCGCAATTTTCGCAAAACTCATCTCTAAGAATGAATATGAAATAATGCGAAGTTTTTTTATTTTAAATGTTGAAGACTGTTTTTCACAAATCGTTTTATGGGTCTTTTATTGTCATGGCATACCATAATTTAGCTCCTCAAAAGGGAAAAAAATTTACCAGTGAACTAGTACAGAAGATGTACAGTAGTGGCGGGGCAGGGACAGATATAGAGGCATTTGATGATTTAAAGAAACTATATCTATCCGTCGAAAACAGTACACAGAAAACAACGAAATCCAAGAGGAGGTGAACCTGATTTCACGCGATTGTCGAGATGATACGGAAACCAGCAATTGGACAAACCACACATCCAAATATCCAGATGAAACGACGGTTGAGCGGATTATGCTGCTGCTGGACAGAAGTAAGATGATAAACAAAAGCATTTGTACTTCATAGAAAGTTGTTACTTGCAGAAGACAACCACCTTTCACTCCCATAAAGGAATTACTGTTGCAGAAATCGGCGGGGCAAGTCCACGATTTCACTTTTGGTTTAGAAATCTGCCTACATTGAGGCGAAAACCAGAGTTGTATAAGAAGAGAGTCGCTTTCTCCTTTCAAATTATAATATGTGCTTTAAGTTTTCATCTTCTTTTATTACGGAGATAGTTTAATGAGCAATAGCCGTGATCCAAAAATTGGATGTGCCATTTGCAGAAAGCTTTCAAAGTTTCAAAATGAAACAAAATCGAATACCTTCCAAACAAAGAAAAGTTTTCACACTAAAAAAAACAAAGAAATACTGCGCTGAAGTCAATTTTATCGCAAAATAATTGAAGTTTTTTCTTATTTTAATACATTGGATCAAAAAGATAAAAGTTGCATCTTGATCTAAAACATGTCTGTCTGATTCAGTAATTTTTCAAGTCACTTTTTCTGGTAACCCCATTCTTATCGTAGTTATTAGTTAATTATTAACTAAAATACTGATAACGTCTAAACAAAAATTAATTGACATCTCTACTATACTAAAATGGTAATTTCCATGGAAACCGATTTTGTCTCAGTCACTCCTCCGAAGTTGGGAATGGTACGCTTTTCCGACTTTTTCGCTGGTCGGCCGACAGTGGGGTAGGCGTGTCATCGCCCTTTCGTTTTTTGCAAGCTTCTTTCGCTTCTGGGGTAATTCGGGCTAACCCTTCTTTGAAGTGCGTCATTGGTGCCTGTTTGAACAATCGCCCCATTGTTTTCCTAAAGGGATTATCGAAATCTGAAAGCCGTGAAAATAGCTCTGTTGGTAAAGGCTCCTGTTTCGTGATGCGGGTTGTTGGAGGCAGGAGATCGATTCCCCTCACGAGAGGATCAGAATTTTTTATTTCTGTGATTTTCCTGTTGAAAATGCTTTCCGGAGGACCGGGAGACTTCTCGATCACTAAAACTTGCTTCGGAATAATTTTAAAATTCGTTTGGTATTAATATTATTCAATCAAAGTTCCTCAAACAAAGTCCATGTTTACGTGAATATTCAGTCAACCGGCTTGAATCCCGTTGTCACAAATGCTTTCAACCCTTTCAATGGAAACAAAATGCCATTACCGCATTTCAAAAGCTTATTCAGAAGTGCATTTCATTCAAAGAAAACAAACAAAATACTTTTTAAAAGGGTTTTTGAAGAGTGCATTTGAAAGCACTTTCCAAATGCAATCACGAAGTTGAAGCTGCCTTGATAGCAGTATCTGACTATACAGGACTGAGCAAGATAAACTACAGCAAGACCAAGAAAGAGGATCCTGCAGTAAACCCGAGTTCTCCACGATCAGACGGAGAATGCGCTCAATCCACTATATTGCTACATTTTCTATCATGGTCTTTGGGGGATCCTTTCAACGGGAAGGAAACAAGCCAAGGACAGCTAGAAAGGTAAAATTTTCTTCGCAACATAAAAACTTGACCAACGAACTTGGCTAAGGAAAACGATGTGGAACAGAACTGCAGAGAATGAATAATAACAAGACTGAGGAACGGGACCACAGTATGGGACTGAAGGCCACGAATAATTTCAGGACTGAGGAACAGGACTTGGAATGGGACCGAAGACCATGAGTAATTTTAGGACGGACAGGACTAAAGAATGGAACAGAAGACCATGAATAATTTCAGGACTGAGAAACAGGAATTAGGAACAGGACTGAAGGCCATGAGTAATTACAGGACTGAGGAACAGGACTAAGGAATGGAACTGAAGACCATGAATAATTTCAGGACTGAGGAACAGGAATTAGGAACAGGACTGAAGGCCATGAGTAATTACAGGACTGAGAAACAGGAATTAGGAACAGGACTGAAGAACGACTGAGTAATTTCAGGACTGAGGAACAGGATTAAGGAATGGGACTGAAGACCATGAATAATTTCAGGACTGAGAAACAGGAATAAGGAATGAGTCTGAAAACTGTGAGTCATTTCAGAACTAAGGAACAGGACTAAGGAATGGGACTCAAGACACTGAGTAATTTCAGGACTGAGGAACAGGACTAAGGAATGGGACTGAAGACCATGAATAATATCAGGACTAAGTAATGTGAAAAATAACAAAGTTTACGAACTAGACTAAGGGTGAAGATCTTGAATAGATTTAGGAATAAGACACAGGACAAAGAAATGGGACAGGACCCCATGAATAATTTCAGGACTAAGGAACATGAACAGTAACAAGTCTGAGGAACAGGACCAAGGAATGGGATAGAAAATCTGAACAATATCAAGACTGACGAACAGGACCAAGGAACGGGACAGAAGACCATCAATTATTTCAGGACTATTGACGGAACAGACCATAGACAAAGAGAACTGCTGTACACTAACTAATTTGAAACTAGGAACATCATTGCGGACTAAGGACCTTGGACTAAAACAGAGGAACAGAACTGTGATTGGCACTAGGAAAAAGGACCCTGGACTATGACCAAGGAAAATACTCAATATTAGAAACTAGGAGCTAAGTCGAGAAGCAAAGTTTGTTCAAGCGCAGGTTCTTAAGGCAGAGGTCCTTGAGGCAGAGGTCCTTGAGGCGGTGGTTCTCTGGCGGTGGTTCTATGAGGCGGTGGTCAGAGACGGGCATGAGCTAGTCTCTTATACTAAAATGGTAATTTCCATGGAAACCGATTTTGTAAGAGTCACTCCTCCGAAGTGGTGAGTGGCACGCTTTTCCGACTTTTCGCTGCTCTGCCGACTGTGGGGTAGGCCTGTCATCACCCTGTTGTCTTTGCAAACTTCTTTCGCTTCTGGGGTAACCAGGGCTAACACTTCTTTAATGTGCTTCATTGGTGCTTGTTTGAACAATCAACTGATTGTTTTCTGTAGGAGGATTATCACTGAATCGCAACAAGGCACTGTAGCACGGTCGGTAAAGCGGCGTGTCTCGTGAGCTGAGATGCGGAGTTGGGAGTTCGACTCCCCTCAGGGGCAAATCGTTTCCTTTCGCATTTTTTTATTTCTGTTATTTTCGTGTTGGAAATGTTTTCCCAAGGCCGAGGAGACGTCTGGTAACTAAAATTTGCTTTTGGTTTAATTTTTAAGTTCCTTAGACATAATTTTTTAACGTGTTTTCTCTTGCCCTTCCATGAATATTAGGACCACTAGGAGATTGTTGCCCACTAAGCAAACGGCTGTGTAGCAGAGTGGTTAAATGCTCGCATGCTACCCGGAATGACTGGAGTTCAAATCCCCTCAAGGGCAAATTTTTGGTTTTTTTGTTTTTGTGTTCTAAATTGTTCAAAAACTTTTTCAATGTCTTAAAGTCACTTCCTAGAACGCTTTTTGGAATGACTCAAATCTTTAGATCTATTTTTTCTCATATCTTTTCAATTATAAATTTATTTTCAATTTATCTCTTGACACTAAATTTAATTTCCCTTTCGTTTTTATTTCAATTCTAATTTCATCTTTGATTTAAAATTAAAGTTTTATTGAAGCTGGAGAATTTAGAATGCTATTAGAATTTATTTTAAATTAAATATTAATTTCACATTTACTGATATTAACATTAACGTCAATAATCTTAGGTTCAAAATAAACGGGGGTCCAAATAAAAATTTAATATTAGCAGGGGGTCTTCCTTATAAGGTCCCAGGTGGGGGGAAAATTTATAAACGTAGTTTAACCCTTTCACAAGCAAAAACGTTTTTCGAAAATTAATAAATTGGGGATCCTAATAAGGTCCAGGGGGTTGGGGAGGAATCAAAGTTAGTAAATGGGCATCTAACAGTATGAAGATTAATTCAGATTATGATAATGTTTGAGATTGAAATTATTGCATGTGGTGTTAATCAACATTAACATTAATTTTCAGTTTCAATGTTATTTCAGATTTAGATCAGGATTAACATAAAGGTTGAGATTAAGCTGATTTGAAATGAGCTTCATTTTGCAAATTAGGAATAACTTTAAATTTAAGTCAAAAAATGAGAGACTGGTATTTAGCTCAAGACTAACACAAACTAAGACTAATATTAAGATTGATTTAAAGATTTACTAAGACTTACATTAAGATTTACATTAACATAAATATTAAGAGTACGATTAAGATTGAAATTAAGATCAAGATTCTAATTAACATTAAGATTAAGGTCAGATTCCAATTCAGGTAGAAGTTAAGATTAAAATTCCATTTAAGTTGAAGACTAAGATTTACACATTTGGCATCTAAGAGTATGAAGATGAATTCAGATGATGATAAAGTTTGAGATTGACATTATTGCATGTGGCGATTCAGAACAATATTCACATTAATGACTTATTTGAAAATGTGCTTCAGTTTACAAATTTAGAATTACTTCAACTTTAAGTTAAAAAATGAAATACTGATACTTTAACCAAGACTAACACAGACTGAGACTAATATTAAGATTGAGTTCAAGATTAACTAAGACTAAAATTAAGATTAAGATTAAGATTAAGATTAACATGAAGGTTCAGATTAAGGCTGATTTGAAAATGAGCTTCAGTTTACAAATTAAGAATAACTTTAACTTAAAGTTCATAAATGAAAGATGATGATACAGTTTTAGATTGACATTTTTTGCATGTGGTGATAAACAACAAGATTAACATTAATTGTAAGTTTCAAAGTTATTTCAGATTTACATCAAGATTAACATAAAGGTTCAGATTAAGACTCATTTCAAAATGAGCTTCAGTTTAAAAATTAAGAATACCTTTAAGTTTAAGTTCAATAATGAAAGACTGATACTTAGACCAAGACTAACACAGACTAAGACTAATATTAAGATGCAGTTCAAGATTTACTAACACTAAGATTAAGATTAATATTAAGACTAAGATTAAGACTGAGATTAAGATTAAATTTAAGATTCAGATTCTGATTAAGATTAACATTTAGATTAAGATTAAGGTTATGAATCCAATTCAGGTAGAAGTTTAAGATTAAAATTCCATTTAACTTGAAGACTAAGATTAAGACTAGACTCGCATTAAGATTGAGATCAAGATTTTGATTAACAGAAAATATAGCCACCTCAATGCACAGTGTCTTTTAGGTAGAAGCTCTTATTGGCGGAGTTCATCAGAGGCGGTGGTCCTCATGAGGCGGTGGTCTTACACGGGCAAGAGCTAGTCTCTATACTAAAATGGTAATTTCCATGGAAACCGATTTTGTAACAGTCACTCCTCCGAGGTTGGAAGTGGTACGCTTTTCCGACTTTTGCCTTGCCCTGCCGACCGTGGGGTAGGCGTGTCATCGCCTTTCGTTTTTGCAAACTTCTCTCGCTTCTGGGGTAATTGGGGCTAACCCTTCTTTGAAGTGCGTCATTGGTGCCTGTTTGAACAATCGCCCGATTGTTTTCCTAAAGGATTATCGAAATCTGAAACCCGTGAAAATAGCTCTGTTGGTAAAGGCTCCTGTTTCGTGATGCGGGTTGTGGGAGGCAGGAGATCGATTCCCCTCACGAGAGGATCAGAATTTTTTATTTCTGTGATTTTCCTGTTGAAAATGCTTTGCGGAGGACCGGGAGACTTCTCGATCACTAAAACTTGCTTTGGAATAATTTTAAAATTCGTTTGGTATTAATATTTTTCAATCAAAGTTCCTCAAACAAAGTCCATGTTTACGTGAATATTCAGTCAACCGGTTTGAATCCCGTTGTCACAAATGCTTTCAACCCTTTCAATGGAAAGAAAATGCCATTACCGCATTTCAAAAGCTTATTCAGAAGTGCATTTCATTCAAAGAAAACAAATAAAACACTTTTAAAAGGGTTTTTGAAGAGTGCATTTGAAAGCACTTTCCAAATGCAATCAGGAAGTTGAAGCTGCTTTGATAGCAGTATCTGACTATACAGGACTGAGCAAGATAAACTACAGCAAGACCAAGAAAGAGGATCCTGCAGTAAACTCGAGTTCTCCACGATCAGACGGAGAATGCGCTCAATTTATTATATTGCTTTGTTTTCTATCATGATCTTTGGGGGACCTTTCAACGGGAAGGAAACAAGCCAAGGACACAGCTAGAAAGGTAAAATTTTCTTCGCAACATAAAAACTTGACCAACGAACTTGGCTAAGGAAAACGATGTGGAACAGAACTGCAGAGAATGAATAATAACAAGACTGAGGAACGGGACCACAGTATGGGACTGAAGGCCACGAATAATTTCAGGACTGAGGAACAGGACTTGTAATGGGACCGAAGACCATGAGTAATTTTAGGACGGACAGGACTAAAGAATGGGACAGAAGACCATGAATAATTTCAGGACTGAGAAACAGGAATAAGGAGAATCAGGACTGAGGAACAGGCGTGGGACTGAAGACCATGAGTAATTTCAGGACTGACGAACAGGACTTAGGAATGGGACTGAAGACCATGAGTAATTTCAGGACTGAGGAACAGGAATTAGGAACAGGACTGAAGGCCATGAGTAATTACAGGACTGAGGAACAGGACTAAGGAATGGAACTGAAGACCATGAACAATTTCAGGACTGAGAAACAGGAATTAGGAACAGGACCGAAGAACGTGAGTAATTTCAGGACTGAGGAACAGGATTAAGGAATGGGACTGAAGACCATGAATAATTTCAGGACTGAGAAACAGGAATAAGGAATGAGTCTGAAAACTGTGAGTCATTTCAGAACTAAGGAACAGGACTAAGGAATGGGACTCAAGACACTGAGTAATTTCAGGACTGAGGAACAGGACTAAGGAATGGGACTGAAGACCATGAATAATATCAGGACTAAGTAATGTGAAAAATAACAAAGTTTACGAACTAGACTAAGGGGTGAAGATCTTCAATAGATTTAGGAATAAGACACAGGACAAAGAAATGGGACAGGACCCCATGAATAATTTCAGGACTAAGGAACATGAACAGTAACAAGTCTGAGGAACAGGACCAAGGAATGGGATAGAAAATCTGAACAATATCAAGACTGACGAACAGGACCAAGGAACGGGACAGAAGACCATCAATTATTTCAGGACTATTGACGGAACAGACCATAGACAAAGAGAACTGCTGTACACTAACTAATTTGAAACTAGGAACATCATTGCGGACTAAGGACCTTGGACTAAAACAGAGGAACAGAACTGTGATTGGCACTAGGAAAAGGGACCCTGGACTATGACCAAGGAAAAATACTCAATATTAGAAACTAGGAGCTAAGTCGAGAAGCAAAGTTTGTTCAAGCGCAGGTTCTTAAGGCAGAGGTCCTTGAGGCAGAGGTCCTTGAGGCGGTGGTTCTACGCGGCGGTGGTTCTATGAGGCGGTGGTCAGAGACGGGCATGAGCTAGTCTCTCTATATTAAAATGGTAAGTGCCATGGCAACCGATTTTGTAACCTTCATTCCTCCGAAGTTGCGTGTGGCTCGCCTTTCCCACCTGCGCCTTGCCCTGCCGCCTGTGGGGTAGGCGTATCATCACCATTCGTTTTTTCCCCAACTGCTGGCGTTTCTGGGGTAATTGGGGGTAAGCAGTCTTTGATGTGCGTCATTGGTGCCTGTTTGTACACTCAACCGATTGTTTTCCTAAAGGGATTATCAAAATTTGAAAACCGTGGAAATAGCTCTGTTGGTAAGGGCTCCTGTTTCGTGCTGCAGGTTGTGGGAGGCAGGAGATCGATTCCCCTCACGAGAGGATCAGAATTTTTTATTTCTGTGATTTTCCTGTTGAAAATGCTTTCCGGAGGACCGGGAGACTTCTCGATCACTAAAACTTGCTTCGGAATAATTTTAAAATTCGTTTGGTATTAATATTATTCAATCAAAGTTCCTCAAACAAAGTCCATGTTTACGTGAATATTCAGTCAACCGGCTTGAATCCCGTTGTCACAAATGCTTTCAACCCTTTCAATGGAAACAAAATGCCATTACCGCATTTCAAAAGCTTATTCAGAAGTGCATTTCATTCAAAGAAAACAAACAAAATACTTTTTAAAAGGGTTTTTGAAGAGTGCATTTGAAAGCACTTTCCAAATGCAATCACGAAGTTGAAGCTGCCTTGATAGCAGTATCTGACTATACAGGACTGACCAAGATAAACTACAGCAAGACCAAGAAAGAGGATCCTGCAGTAAACCCGAGTTCTCCACGATCAGACGGAGAATGCGTTCAATTTATTATATTGCTACGTTTTCCACCATGATCTTTGGGGGATCCTTTCAACGGGAAGGAAACAAGCCAAGGACAGCTAGAAAGGTGAAATTTTCTTCACAACATAAAAACCAGACTAACAAACTTGGCTAAGGAAAATGATGAAGAACAGAACTGCAGAGAATGAATAATAACAAGACTGAGGAACGGGACCACAGTATGGGACTGAAGGCCACAAATAATTTCAGGACTGAGGAACAGGACTTGGAATGGGACCGAAGACCATGAGTAATTTCAGGACGGACAGGACTAAAGAATGGGACAGAAGACCATGAATAATTTCAGGACTAAGAAACAGGAATAAGGAATGCGTCTGAACACCATGAGATACTTCAGGACTGACGAACAAGACTTAAGAATGGGACTGAAGACCATGAGTAATTTCAGGACTGAGGAACAGGGCTAAGGAATGGGACTGAAGACCATGAGTAATTTCAGGACTGAGGAACAGGAATAAGGAACAGGACTGAAGTCCATGAGTAATTACAGGACTGAGGAACAGGACTAAGGAATGGAACTGAAGACCATGAATAATTTCAGGACTGAGAAACAGGAATTAGGAACAGGACTGAAGAACGTGAGTAATTTCAGGACTGAGGAACAGGACTAAGGAATGGGACTGAAGACCATGAATAATTTCAGGACTGAGAAACAGGAATAAGGAATGAGTCTGAAAACTGTGAGTCATTTCAGAACTAAGGAACAGGACTAAGGAATGGGACTGAAGACCATGAGTAATTTCAGGACTGAGGAACAGGGCTAAGGAATGGGACTGAAGACCATGAGTAATTTCAGGACTGAGGAACAGGAATTAGGAACAGGACTGAAGTCCATGAGTAATTACAGGACTGAGGAACAGGACTAAGGAATGGAACTGAAGACCATGAATAATTTCAGGACTGAGAAACAGGAGTTAGGAACAGGACTGAAGAACGTGAGTAATTTCAGGACTGAGGAACAGGATTAAGGAATGGGACTGAAGACCATGAATAATTTCAGGACTGAGAAACAGGAATAAGGAATGAGTCTGAAAACTGTGAGTCATTTCAGAACTAAGGAACAGGACTAAGGAATGGGACTCAAGACACTGAGTAATTTCAGGACAGAGGAACAGGACTAAAGAATGGGACTGAAGAACATGAATAATATCAGGACTAAGTAATGTGAAAAATAACAAAGTTTACGAACTAGACTAAGGGGTGAAGATCTTCAATAGATTTAGGAATAAGACACAGGACAAAGAAATGGGACAGGACCCCATGAATAATTTCAGGACTAAGGAACATGAACAGTAACAAGTCTGAGGAACAGGACCAAGGAATGGGATAGAAAATCTGAACAATATCAAGACTGACGAACAGGACCAAGAAACGGGAAAGAAGACCATCAATTATTTCAGGACTATTGACGGAACAGACCATAGACAAAGACAACTGCTGTACACTAACTTATTTGAAACTAGGAACATCATTGTGGACTAAGGTCCTTGGACTAAAACAGAGGAACAGAACTGTGCTTGGCACTAGGAAAAGGGACCCTGGACTATGACCAAGGAAAAATACTCAATATTAGAAACTAGGAGCTAAGTTGAGAAGCAAAGTTTGTTCAAGCGCAGGTTCTTAAGGCAGAGGTCCTTGAGGCAGAGGTCCTTGAGGCGGTGGTTCTACGCGGCGGTGGTTCTATTAGGCGGTGGTCAGAGACGGGCATGAGCTAGTCTCTATATTAAAATGGTAAGTGCCATGGCAACCGATTTTGTAACCTTCATTCCTCCGAGGTTGCGTGTGGCTCGCCTTTCCCACCTGCGCCTTGCCCTGCCGCCTGTGGGGTAGGCGTGTCATCGCCATTCGTTTTCTCCCTAACTGCTGGCGTTTCTGGGGTAGTTGGGGCTAACCCTTCTTTGAAGTGCGTCATTGGTGCCTGTTTGAACAATCCACCGATTGTTTTCACCAGAGCGATTATCCAAGTCTGAAACCCGTGAAAATAGCTCTGTTGGTAAAGGCTCCTGTTTCGTGATGCGGGTTGTGGGAGGCAGGAGATCGATTCCCCTCACGAGAGGATCAGAATTTTTTATTTCTGCGATTTTCCTGTTGAAAATGCTTTGCGGAGGACCGGGAGACTTCTCGATCACTAAAACTTGCTTCGGAATAATTTTAAAATTCGTTTGGTATTAATATTTTTCAATCAAAGTTCCTCAAACAAAGTCCATGTTTACGTGAATATTCAGTCAACTGGTTTGAATCCCGTTGTCACAAATGCTTTCAACCCTTTCAATGGAAACAAAATGCCATTACCGCATTTCAAAAGCTTATTCAGAAGTGCATTTCATTCAAAGAAAACAAATAAAACACTTTTAAAAGGGTTTTTGAAGAGTGCATTTGAAAGCACTTTCCAAATGCAATCACGAAGTTGAAGCTGCTTTGATAGCAGTATCTGACTATACAGGACTGAGCAAGATAAACTACAGCAAGACCAAGAAAGAGGATCCTGCAGTAAACCCGAGTTCTCCACGATCAGACGGAGAATGCGCTCAATTTATTATATTGCTACGTTTTCTATCATGATCTTTGGGGGACCTTTCAACGGGAAGGAAACAAGCCAAGGACAGCTAGAAAGGTAAAATTTTCTTCGCAACATAAAAACTTGACCAACGAACTTGGCTAAGGAAAACGATGTGGAACAGAACTGCAGAGAATGAATAATAACAAGACTGAGGAACGGGACCACAGTATGGGGCTGAAGGCCACGAATAATTTCAGGACTGAGGAACAGGACTTGTAATGGGACCGAAGACCATGAGTAATTTTAGGACGGACAGGACTAAAGAATGGGACAGAAGACCATGAATAATTTCAGGACTGAGAAACAGGAATAAGGAATGCGTCTGAAGACCATGAGACATTTCAGGACTGAGGAACAGGGCTAAGGAATGGGACTGAAGACCATAAGTAATTTCAGGACTGAGGAACAGGAATTAGGAACAGGACTGAAGGCCATGAGTAATTACAGGACTGAGGAACAGGACTAAGGAATGGAACTGAAGACCATGAATAATTTCAGGACTGAGAAACAGGAATTAGGAACAGGACTGAAGAACGTGAGTAATTTCAGGACTGAGGAACAGGATTAAGGAATGGGACTGAAGACCATGAATAATTTCAGGACTGAGAAACAGGAATAAGGAATGAGTCTGAAAACTGTGAGTCATTTCAGAACTAAGGAACAGGACTAAGGAATGGGACTCAAGACACTGAGTAATTTCAGGACTGAGGAACAGGACTAAGGAATGGGACTGAAGACCATGAATAATATCAGGACTAAGTAATGTGAAAAATAACAAAGTTTACGAACTAGACTAAGGGGTGAAGATCTTCAATAGATTTAGGAATAAGACACAGGACAAAGAAATGGGACAGGACCCCATGAATAATTTCAGGACTAAGGAACATGAACAGTAACAAGTCTGAGGAACAGGACCAAGGAATGGGATAGAAAATCTGAACAATATCAAGACTGACGAACAGGACCAAGGAACGGGACAGAAGACCATCAATTATTTCAGGACTATTGACGGAACAGACCATAGACAAAGAGAACTGCTGTACACTAACTAATTTGAAACTAGGAACATCATTGCGGACTAAGGACCTTGGACTAAAACAGAGGAACAGAACTGTGATTGGCACTAGGAAAAGGGACCCTGGACTATGACCAAGGAAAAATACTCAATATTAGAAACTAGGAGCTAAGTCGAGAAGCAAAGTTTGTTCAAGCGCAGGTTCTTAAGGCAGAGGTCCTTGAGGCAGAGGTCCTTGAGGCGGTGGTTCTACGCGGCGGTGGTTCTATGAGGCGGTGGTCAGAGACGGGCATGAGCTAGTCTCTCTATATTAAAATGGTAATTTCCATGGAAACCGATTTTGTAACAGTAACCCTGCCCCCTGGTAAGTGTTTTCGCCCGCCAACTTGCATCCTGCTCTGCCGCCTGTGGGGTAGGCGTGTCATCACCCTGTGGTTTTTGCAAACTCTGCTCTTGCTTCTGGGGTAATTGGGGCTAACCCTTCTTTGAAGTGCGTCATTGGTGCCTGTTTTAACCATTGTCCGATTGTTTTCTGTAGGAGGATTATCACTAAATCGAAACAAGGCACTGTAGCATTGTCGGTAAAGAGGCGTGTCTCGTGAACTGAGATGCAGAGTTGGGAGTTCGACTTCCCTCGGGGAAGTCTTTTTCTTTCGAATTTTTTATTTCTGTTATTTTCGTGTCGGAAATGTTTTCAAAGGGCCAAGGAGACGTCTGGTAACTAAGATTTGCTTTTGGTGTAATTTTTAAATTCGTTAGACATATTTTTTTTACGTGTTTTGTTGTTCCCTTCCATGAACATTAGGACCACTAGGAGATTACCGCCCACTAAACCAACGGCTGTGTAGCCGAGTGGTTACATGATCGCTTGCTACCCGGAATGACTGGAGTTCAAGTCCCCTCAAGGGCAAATTTTTGGTGTTTTTGTTTTTGTGGTTTCAATAGTTTACGATTCTTTTTAATGTCAAAAAGTCACTTCAACAAAACTAGAAAGCTTTTTGGAATGACTCAAATCTTTAGATCTATTTTTTTCAAATCTTTTCAATTCTAAATTTATTTTCAATTTATCTCTCGAACACTATATAACTTTCATGTTCATTTGGTTTTTCTTTCAATTTTAATTTCATCTTTGATTCTAATTTAAAGTTTTATTGCAGCTGAAGAATTTAGAATAATATTAAAATTTATTTCACATTAAAGATTAATTTCACTTTTACAAATATTAACATTAAGGCCGATACTCTTAGGTATACTAAATAAACGGGGGTCCAAATAAATGGGGGGGGGGGGTGGTAAATTTTTGTAGAAAATTTAATAACGAGGGGGGTCCTTATAAGGTCAATTTTTTTAATCTCTCATTTATTTAAAGTTAGTTACTACATCAATAGCTTCTAAGTATAAAGCTAATTCAAACTAACTACGAAACAAGCTAAATTTAATAACTAAGACAGATAATAGCTAATAATCAAAGTTAATGAGAAATTAATATTAAAGTTCAAATCAAACAAACTGATTACTTTTAATAATAATAAAAATGGAAAACGAAAAAAGTGATAATTGTGTCGGCTTCATACAAATCCAACATTATGAATGTACTGCTTACATATATCGCAAGTACATTTGAAGGAAACAAACGTTATGATTCTATTTTTGAAAGAATCAAGCGAAGAAGAGTTTTTTATCTCCGCGGGGAGAGAATTCCAGATCTGTATGAGACCGTGTTGAATCCATATATTTTATAGGTTGGTTCCGTGTTTTTAAATTGCGAGTTTCTTAAATCATAAGGACTCGCATTTATGGTGAATATTTCATCCATGAATGTTGGATTCAAACCGTTTAATGTCTTAAAAATTTCAACTGCAAGATATTGTAAATTTTTAGTATGAGAGCTAACTGATCTACTCTTCATTAGAAGTTGTTCGAAAGTTGATTGATAATCTTGATAGGCAATTCTCATTGCCCTCTCGTGTATCCTATTGATTCGATTATTACTTTTTCTACTGCAAAACATCCATACAAGGGGACAATAATTTGCGGGACAATTAATAAACGTAGTTTCATCCTTTCACAAGTGAAATTGTTTCCTCAAAAATTAATAAATGGGGGGTCCTAATAAGGTCTGGAGGGTGGAGGAAATCACTCAAAATTAATAAACGGGGGCAGGCTTATTGATAAGATGATGATAAAGTTTGACATTGGCATTATTGCATGTGGCAATAAAGAACAACCTAAACATTAATTTTAAGTTTCAAAATTATTTCAGATTTACATGAAGATTACCATAAAGGCTCAGATTAAGACTGATTTGAAAATGAGCTTCAGTTTACAAATTAAGAATAGCTTTAAGTTTAAGTTCAGAAATGAAAAACTGATACTTAGACCAAGACTAACACAGACTAAGACTAATATTAAGAAGGGCGTCAAGATTTACTAAGATTAAGCTTAACATTAAAATTAAGATTGAGAGTAACATTAAGATTAAAATTGAGATTTAGATTCTGATTAAGATTAACATTTAGATTAAGATTAAGGTTAAGATTCCAATTCAAGTAGAAGTTAAGATTAAGATTCCATTCAAGTTGAAGACTGAGATTAAGACAAGACTAACATTAAGATTAAGATCAAGATTTAGATTAACAGCAAATATGGCCACCTCAATGCACAGTGCTTTTAGGTGGAAGTTCTTATTGGCGGAGTTCATCAGAGGCGGTGGTCCTCATGAGGCGGTGGTCTTACACGGGCAAGGGCTATCTCTCTTATACTAAAATAGGAGTGGTCATGGTAACCGATTTTGTGTTAGTCGCTCCGCCGACGTCGAAGGTGGTACGGTTTTACGACTTTTTCCCCGCCCGGCCGACCGTGGGGTAGGCGTGTCATCACCCTTTCGTTTTTTGCTAACTTCTCTCGCTTCTGGGGTAATTGGGGCTAACCCCTCTTTGAAGTGCGTCATTGGTGCCTGTTTGAACAATCGCCCCATTGTTTTCCTAACGGGATTATCGAAATCTGAAAGCCGTGAAAATAGCTATGTTGGTAAAGGCTCCTGTTTCGTGATGCGGGTTGTGGGAGGCAGGAGATCGATTCCCCTCACGAGAGGATCAGAATTTTTTATTTCTGTGATTTTCCTGTTGAAAATGCTTTCCGGAGGACCGGGAGACTTCTCGATCACTAAAACTTGCTTCGGAATAATTTTAAAATTCGTTTGGTATTAATATTATTCAATCAAAGTTCCTCAAACAAAGTCCATGTTTACGTGAATATTCAGTCAACCGGCTTGAATCCCGTTGTCACAAATGCTTTCAACCCTTTCAATGGAAACAAAATGCCATTACCGCATTTCAAAAGCTTATTCAGAAGTGCATTTCATTCAAACAAAAAACAAAATACTTTTAAAAGGGTTTTGAAGAGTGCATTTGAAAGCACTTTCCAAATGCAATCACGAAGTTGAAGCTGCCTTGATAGCAGTATCTGACTATACAGGACTGAGCAAGATAAACTACAGCAAGACCAAGAAAGAGTAAACCCGAGTTCTCCACGATCAGACGGAGAATGCGCTCAATTTATTATATTGCTACGTTTTCTATCATGATCTTTGGGGGACCTTTCAACGGGAAGGAAACAAGCCAAGGACAGCTAGAAAGGTAAAATTTTCTTCGCAACATAAAAACTTGAACAACGAACTTGGCTAAGGAAAACGATGTCGAACAGAACTGCAGAGATTGAATAATAACAAGACTGAGGAACGGGACCACAGTATGGGACTGAAGGCCACGAATAATTTCAGGAAAGAGGAACAGGACTTGGAATGGGACCGAAGACCATGAGTAATTTTAGGACTTACAGGACTAAAGAATGGGACAGAAGACCATGAATAATTTCAGGACTGAGAAACAGGAATAAGGAATGCGTCTGAAGACCATGAGACATTTCAGGACTGACGAACAGGACTTAGGAATGGGACTGAAGACCATGAGTAATTTCAGGACTGAGGAACAGGGCTAAGGAATGGGACTGAAGACCATGAGTAATTCCAGGACTGAGGAACAGGAATTAGGAACAGGACTGAAGGCCATGAGTAATTACAGGACTGAGGAACAGGACTAAGGAATGGAACTGAAGACCATGAATAATTTCAGGACTGAGAAACAGGAATTAGGAACAGGACTGAAGAACGTGAGTAATTTCAGGACTGAGGAACAGGATTAAGGAATGGGACTGAAGACCATGAGTAATTTCAGGACTGAGGAACAGGATTAAGGAATGGGACTCAAGACCATGAATAATATCAGGACTAAGTAATGTGAAAAATAACAAAGTTTACGAACTAGACTAAGGGGTGAAGATCTTCAATAGATTTAGGAATAAGACACAGGACAAAGAAATGGGACAGGACCCCATGAATAATTTCAGGACTAAGGAACATGAACAGTAACAAGTCTGAGGAACAGGACCAAGGAATGGGATAGAAAATCTGAACAATATCAAGACTGACGAACAGGTCCAAGGAACGGGACAGAAGACCATCAATTATTTCAGGACTATTGACGGAACAGACCATAGACAAAGAGAACTGCTGTACACTAACTAATTTGAAACTAGGAACATCATTGCGGACTAAGGACCTTGGACTAAAACAGAGGAACAGAACTGTGATTGGCACTAGGAAAAGGGACCCTGGACTATGACCAAGGAAAAATACTCAATATTAGAAACTAGCAGCTAAGTCGAGAAACAAAGTTTGTTCAAGCGCAGCTTCTTAAGGCAGAGGTCCTTGAGGCAGAGGTCCTTGAGGCGGTGGTTCTACGCGGCGGTGGTTCTATGAAGCGGTGGTCAGAGACGGGCATGAGCTAGTCTCTATATACTAAAATAGTTGTTGCCGTGGAAACCGATTTTGTAATAGTCCCTGTGGGAAGGCTGTGAGAGCTTCGGACGTGCGATTTTCGCACGATTCTGCCGCCCTTAGGGTAGGCGAGCCAAGTTTACTTTGTTTCTCCATCTCTGCTGTAGTCTCTGGGGTAACTGGGGCTAACCCTTCTTTGAAGTGCGTCATTGGTGCCTGTTTTAACCATTGTCCGATTGTTTTCTGTAGGAGGATTATCAATGAATTGCAACAAGGCGCCGTAGCACGGTCGGTAAGGCGGCGTGTCTCGTGAGCTGCGATCTAGAGTCGAGAGTTCGACTCCCCTCATGGGAAGATCTTTTCCTTTTGAAATTTTTTCTTTCTCTTATTTTCGTGTCGTTAATGCTTTCAAAAGGCCGAGGAGTCGTCTGGTAACTAGAATTTGCTTCTGGTTTAATTTTTAAGTTCGTTAGACATAATTTTTTATCGTGTTTTGTTTTCCCCTTCCATGAATATTAGGACCACTAGGAGATTGTTGCACACTAAGCAAACGGCTGTGTGGCCGAGTGGTTAAATGCTCGCTTGCTAACCGGGGAGACCGGAGTTCAAATCCCCTCCAGGGCAAAATTTTTGGTGTTTTTTTGTTTTTGCAATCTAAATATTTTACAATTTTTTTTAAATATCTAAATGTCACTTTGACACAACAAGAAGGCTTTTTGGAATGACTGAAATCTTTAGATCTATTTTTACTCATATCTTTTCAATTATAAATTTACTTTCAATTTATTTCTGTCGTTTTTGTGTTGGAAATGTTTTCAAAAGTCCGAGGAGATGTCTGGGAACTAAAATTTGCTTTGGGTATAATTTTTTAGTTTCTTTTTGACATTATTTTTTAACGTGTTTTGTTGTTCCTTTCTATGAATATTAGGACCACCTGGAGATTATCCTCTACTAAGAAATATGGCAGTCCCCTCAAAGGCAATTTTTTGGTGTTTTTGTTTTTGTGATTTAAATATTTTACAATTTTTTCTAAAAGCAAAAAGTTACTTTGACAAAACAAGAAGGCTTTTTGGAATGACTCAAATCTTTAGATCTATTTTTACTCTTATCTTTTCAATTCTAAATTTATTTTCAATTTATCTCTCAACACTGACACTAACTTTCATGTTCATTTGGATTTTATTTTCATTTTCATTTCATCTTTCATTTAATTTAAAGTTTTATTGTAGCTGAAGAATTTAGAATTATATTAAATTATTTTAAATTATAAATTATATTAAATTTCAATTTTATTAATACTTACATTAAGGCCAATACCATTAGGTATACCAACGGGGGGTCCAAATCAATGTCTGCAATTAATAAACGTAGTTTCATCCTATCACAAGTGAAATTGTTTCTTCAAAAATTAATAAATAGGGGGGGGGTCCTACTAATGCCCTGTGGGTGATGGAAAAACTCAAAATTAATATACTGGAGGACGTTTATTTGGCATCTAAGAGTATGAAGATGAATTAAGATGATGATAAAGTTTGACATTGGCATTATTGTATGTGGCGATAAAGAACAACCTAAACATTAAGTTCAAGTTTCAACGTTATTTCAGATTTACATCAAGATTAACATCAACGTTCAGATAAAGACTCATTTGAAAACGAACTTTAAGTTTAAGTTCAAAAATGAAAGACTGATACTTAGACCAAGACTAACAAAGATTAACACTAATATTAAGATGGAGTTCAAGATTAACATTAAGGTTAACATTCCAATTCAGGTACAAGTTAAGATTAAGATTCCATTTAACTTGAAGACTAAGATTAAGACTAGACTAACATTAAGATTGAGATCAAGATTTAGATTAACAGAAAATATACTACCTCAATGCACAGTGTCTTTTAGGTCGAAGCTCTTATTGGCGGAGTTCATCAGAGGCGGTGGTCCTTGTGAGGAGATTCTCGCCCACTAACCAATACGGCTGTGTAGCCGCTCGCATGCTACCCGGAATGACTGGAGTTCAAATCCCCTCAAGGGCAAATTTTTGGTTTTTTTGTTTTTGTGTTCTAAATTGTTCAAAAACTTTTTCAATGTCTTAAAGTCACTTCCTAGAACGCTTTTTGGAATGACTCAAATCTTTTGATCTATTTTTTCTCATATCTTTTCAATTATAAATTTATTTTCAATTTATCTCTTGACACTAAATTTCATTTCCCTTTCGTTTTTATTTCAATTCTAATTTCATCTTTGATTTAAAATTAAAGTTTTATTGAAGCTGGAGAATTTAGAATGCTATTAGAATTTATTTTAAATTAAAGATTAATTTCACGTTTACTGATATTAACATTAACGTCAATAATCTTAGGTTCAAAATAAACGGGGGTCCAAATAAATGGGGGGGGGTTCAAAAATTTAATATAAGCAGGGGGTAATATGAGGTCCCAGGTGGGGGGGAAATTTATAAACGTAGTTTAACCCTTTCACAAGCGAAATCGTTTTTCGAAAATTAATAAATTGGGGATCCTAATAAGGTCCAGGGGGGGGGGAAATCAAAGTTAGTAAATGGGCATCTAACAGTATGAAGATTAATTCAGATTATGATAAAGTTTGAGATTGAAATTATTGCATGTGGTGATAAACAACAACATTAACATTAATTTTCAGTTTCAATGTTATTTCAGATTTAGATCAGGATTAACATAAAGGTTCAGATTAAGCTGATTTGAAAATGAGCTTCATTTTGCAAATTAGGAATAACTTTCAATTTAAGTCAAAAAATGAGAGACTGGTACTTAGACCAAGACTAACACAAACTAAGACTAATATGAAGATTGATTTAAAGATTTTCTAAGACTAACATTAAGATTTACATTAACATAAATATTAAGAGTAAGATTAAGATTGAAATTAAGATCAAGATTTTAATTAACATTAAGATTAAGGTCAGATTCCAATTCAGGTAGAAGTTAAGATTAAGATTCCATTTAACTTGAAGACTAAGATTAAGACTAGACTAACATTAAGATTGAGATCAAGATTTTGATTAACAGAAAATATAGCCACCTTAATGCACAGTGTCTTTTAGGTCGAAGCTCTTATTGGCGGAGTTCATTAGAGGTGGTGGTCCTCATGAGGCGGTGGTCTTACACGGGCAAGAGCTAGTCTCTATATTAAAATGGTAAGTGCCATGGCAACCGATTTTGTAACCTTCATTCCTCCGAGGTTGCGTGTGGCTCGCCTTTCCCACCTGCGCCTTGCCCTGCCGCCTGCGGGGTAGGCGTGTCATCGCCATTCGTTTTTTCCCTAACTGCTGGCGTTTCTGGGGTAGTTGGGGCTAACCCTTCTTTGAAGTGCGTCATTGGTGCCTGTTTGAACAATCCACCGATTGTTTTCGCCAGAGCGATTATCCAAGTCTGAAACCCGTGAAAATAGCTCTGTTGGTAAAGGCTCCTGTTTCGTGATGCGGGTTGTGGGAGGCAGGCGATCGATTCCCCTCACGAGAGGATCAGAATTTTTTTATTTCTGTGATTTTCCTGTTGAAAATGCTTTGCGGAGGACCGGGAGACTTCTCGATCACTAAAACTTGCTTCGGAATAATTTTAAAATTCGTTTGGTATTAATATTTTTCAATCAAAGTTCCTCAAACAAAGTCCATGTTTACGTGAATATTCAGTCAACCGGTTTGAATCCCGTTGTCACAAATGCTTTCAACCCTTTCAATGGAAACAAAATGCCATTACCGCATTTCAAAAGCTTATTCAGAAGTGCATTTCATTCAAAGAAAACAAACAAAACACTTTTTAAAAGGGTTTTTGAAGAGTGCATTTGAAAGCACTTTCCAAATGCAATCACGAAGTTGAAGCTGCCTTGATAGCAGTATCTGACTATACAGGACTGAGCAAGATAAACTACAGCTAACAGCAAGACAAAGAAAGAGGATCCTGCAGTAAACCCGAGTTCTCCACGATCAGACGGAGAATGCGCTCAATTTATTCTATTGCTACGTTTTCTATCCTGATCTTTGGGGGACCTTTCAACGGGAAGGAAACAAGCCAAGGACACAGCTAGAAAGGTAAAATTTTCTTCGCAACATAAAAACTTGACCAACGAACTTGGCTAAGGAAAACGATGTGGAACAGAACTGCAGAGAATGAATAATAACAAGACTGAGGAACGGGACCACAGTATGGGGCTGAAGGCCACGAATAATTTCAGGACTGAGGAACAGGACTTGTAATGGGACCGAAGACCATGAGTAATTTTAGGACGGACAGGACTAAAGAATCGGACAGAAGACCATGAATAATTTCAGGACTGAGAAACAGGAATAAGGAATGCGTCTGAAGACCATGAGACATTTCAGGACTGACAAACAGGACTTAAGAATGGGACTGAAGACCATGAGTAATTTCAGGACTGAGGAACAGGGCTAAGGAATGGGACTGAAGACCATGAGTAATTTCAGGACTGAGGAACAGGAATTAGGAACAGGACTGAAGGCCATGAGTAATTACAGGACTGAGGAACAGGACTAAGGAATGGAACTGAAGACCATGAATAATTTCAGGACTGAGAAACAGGAATTAGGAACAGGACTGAAGAACGTGAGTAATTTCAGGACTGAGGAACAGGATTAAGGAATGGGACTGAAGACCATGAATAATTTCAGGACTGAGAAACAGGAATAAGGAATGAGTCTGAAAACTGTGACTCATTTCAGAACTAAGGAACAGGACTAAGGAATGGGACTCAAGACACTGAGTAATTTCAGGACTGAGGAACAGGACTAAGGAATGGGACTGAAGACCATGAATAATATCAGGACTAAGTAATGTGAAAAATAACAAAGTTTACGAACTAGACTAAGGGGTGAAGATCTTCAATAGATTTAGGAATAAGACACAGGACAAAGAAATGGGACAGGACCCCATTAATAATTTCAGGACTAAGGAACATGAACAGTAACAAGTCTGAGGAACAGGACCAAGGAATGGGATAGAAAATCTGAAAAATATCAAGACTGACGAACAGGACCAAGGAACGGGACAGAAGACCATAAATTATTTCAGGACTATTGACGGAACAGACCATGGACAAAGATAACTGCTGTACACTAACTAATTTGAAACTAGGAACATCATTGCGGACTAAGGACCTTGGACTAAAACAGAGGAACAGAACTGTGATTGGCACTAGGAAAAGGGACCCTGGACTATGACCAAGGAAAAATACTCAATATTAGAAACTAGGAGCTAAGTCGAGAAGCAAAGTTTGTTCAAGGGCAGGTTCTTAAGGCAGAGGTCCTTGAGGCAGAGGTCCTTGAGGCGGTGGTTCTACGCGGCGGAGGTTCTATGAGACGGTGGTCAGAAACGGGCATGAGCTAGTCTTATATACTAATTTCGTAGTGGTCATGGTAACTGTTTTGTGACAGCAAACTTTTCGAGATGTTACATGGTACGCTTCTCAAGTCTGCACCACTCTCTGGTGCCCATGGGGTAGTTTTGTCAACCGTTCCCTTTTCTCTCATATCTGTATCTTCTGCTGGGGTAAGTGGGAAAAACCCCTCTTTTGTCACAAGGCATTGAAATCTTTTGTCTAAACTTCAGACATAGATTACTGAGTTATTTAATGTCATATACTTCTTCTTTATTTCATAATGACTACCAGTAACTAAGCTGCCCGGATATATGTACTAATTTTCATTTATATTACGTAATTCACTGAAAAATAATATGTTTTTTAAGGTTTCTAAAATGGATGTTTACATGAATGCTAAGTGAACCGGCTTTGAATCGCTTTGTGAAAATGATTTTCTTCCTTTGAATCAGATTGAAAGGCCATTACCTATTTTCAAAAGGGTATTGAGAAGTGCGTTCAATTCATGGCGAACAAAACCCGTTCTCAAAAGGTTATTGAAAAGTGCATTTGAAAGCTAACAAAAGCCTTTCCGAATGCAACCACGAAGTCTAAGCTTGCTTGCGATAGCAGTATCTGACTATGCAGAATGAAGTATGAAACAGGACAGAGGAAGTTTAACTACCAAAAGATTAAGAAACAGCATCCTCAATTAACCCGAGTTCCTGACTTCAAATTTCCACGATCAGACGGAGAATATGTTCAATCGATTTTATTGCGACATACTTCTTCTCTATCATGAATCTAATCAAGGGAAGGAAACAAGGACGGCCAGGAAGCTAAATTTCTTTCGGAATAAAAGAAAGTGCACCAACAAACTGGGCTAAAGAAAAGGCGAAGAACATCACTGCAGAACATGAACAATAACAAGCCTGGGGAACAGCACCAAGGAATGGGACTGAAGACCATCAATAATTTCAGGATTAAGGAACATGAACAACAACCAGACTGAGGAACAGGACCAAGGAACGGGACTAATGACTAAGGACTCAGGAACATGAACAATAGCAAGACTGAGGAACAGAACCAAGGAACGGGACTAAGGACTAAGGACTAAAGAACATGAACAATAACAAGACTGAGACCATGACTAATTTCAGGGCTAAGGAACATGCACAATAACAAGACTGAGGAACAGGGGCTAGGAATGGGATGAATATCTCATTCTAAACAATAACATGACTGAGGATGAGACCAAGGAACAGGGCTCAAGATCTGGAAAAATTACATGACTGAGGAGCAGGACTCACAAACGGGATTTCAGGGCATGAATAATTTCAGGACTAAACAACATGAACAATAACATGGACACAGGAACAGGACTAAAGACCATGACTAATTCCCGGACTAAGGAACAACAAGGCTGAGGAACAGAACCCAGGAACAGGACTGAATGCAGAGTATAATTTCAGGACTAAAGAAAATGAACAATAGCAAAATTAGAGGAACAGGATCAGGGAACAGGACTGCGGACTATACTTTTTTCAGGACTAAGGCATATGAACAATAACAGCACTGAGCAACAAGATTATGGAAGAATAAGGAACATGAACATTAACAAGACTGAAGAACAGGACCAAGGGGACTGGAAACCATGAATGATGTCAGGACTACGGAGCACATTATAGAGAAAAAGGTCTGCTGTACACTCACTAATTTGAAACTTAAGAACATCATGATGGACTAAGAACCTTGGAAAGGAACAAAGGAACAGGACCTTGAGTAGCACCAGGAAATGGGACCCTAAGCTAGGCCCAAGGACAAAGACTTAAGACCAGAAAAAAATGCAGGGACAGGAGTATGAAATTAAAAATAGCAACGCTGTAGCAATGTCCGAAGGACGCTGATGATGATGATAATAATGATGAAGATGATGTTAATAATGACGAAGAAGAAGACAACGATGACGAGAATGATGATTATGTTGATGGCGATGAGGATGATGATGATGATGATGATGATGATGATGATGATGATGATGATGATGATGATGATGATGATGATGATGATGATTTTGAAGATGATGATGACTTTGAAGAGGATGACAATGACCATGATGATCATGCTAAAGACGATCATGATGATGATGATCACGTTGAAGACGAAAATGATGATCACTGAATCTTTCCTGGAAGAATCCCAAATCTTTGAATCGAAAATAGAAAACCTCTAGTAACGTATATGTACTAATAAATTTGAACTCATAGGTTAAACTGTGTAACAAATAACTCCCTTCAGTGCACCGAAACCGGTAATCTTCGCTTCAAATGATGAATTATTATTCTAGAATCTCCAAAAGCTATCATAAGAATTCGCATACTATGCAGATGACTATATTCGATAATTAGTAGCACTTTGAAGAATTGATTGCCACTTTGAACCATTTATTTTCAGATGATTCTCGAAGCCGCAAACTGTTTTGGAAAAATTTCTTCTGTCTAACTTGGCAACAATTTCTACTGCGCCACAATCTCCTCCTCTCTTCACACGAAAATATCTTACATGTAAGAGGACTTCTAGAAATAACAACCCAATCAAAAATTGTATGAAAATATTTCAAAATAAAAAATAAAATCAAATTAGATTTGAGCAACATTTTGCAATATTGTAATCAAACCTTTCTTTGAAGCCCGACCGAGCCGGCTTTTTGCGAGAAAATCTTGGTGTCAAATTTTAGTTTCCTGCATCTTGGATCGAGCTCGCAACCCTTAGTGCAAAAAACAAGCGCATTATTCCACTGCGCTACAATAACAGTTGATACTAATTGATGTTTTTGGCAAGCAATTGCATTTTGTTGATTATGCCCACTAACGACAACACTTAACGGCGATTTCAAAGTTTAATTCCTATCATTTGTGGTTTATCTTTTGTTACGCGGTTTGGCAGAAAAAAGCGTCTATATGCCTATCTACCTATCTATCTATTTTCTATGCATACATGCGTTCCAGAACACCCTCTTAATATGTCCTTCGGACATAAAAAGAGTAGTTGCTTAATTTTAATTGTACACTTTTGCCCTAAGAATTGTATAGAAGCTAGAAACACAACAAAATTTGGAGTTATCCTATAGCTTTTTATGCAACATAACGCTAAAACACTTAGTATACAGCGAAGAAATACTGTAAATCACATCAGTCAAGAAGTACCATGTAATTGTTACCATAAAGAGACTTTGTATTGAAAGTTAAACGGAAACCCCTCAATGAAATGCTTCTTGAATACGTAACACTCTGTTGATATGCGAGGTTTTGAGAGTAAATGAATGGAAATAGCTTCTATGTTGATCAATCCTTGATTGCTTGCAGTGATATAAATTATTTAAAATTTAAAATGTTGCTCAGGTTTTTTTTCCTGCGGTACTATAGGTTGCTTGAAGTTTTATTCCTTCTACATCTTGGTTGCTTATAAAAGGTTGCTTATAAAAAAAACTGCGTGTATACTAGGTGATCTAGCGTCATGGAGGCGATAACTCCAAATTTTGCTGTTTTTATAGCCTTTATACCATTCTTAGGGCGAAAAAAAAACAGTAAAAATTAAGCAACTACTGTAGTAAGAAATCTTGCTGCTAGAAGGTGGCCATAAGAGGTCGAAATATAAGCAACTTTGTGAACTAGGCCCGAGCAAAGTTGCTTATAAAAACTGCGTGTAGTGTGCCAGTTGAAAATTTTAATAATAATTAACGACGTCTAGGGTCCCACCAAGGGTTCCACCTCCATCAAACAATAAAAATCACTGTCATTATATCCAACTGGCAGGATAACTTAATTGTTCCATGTCTGTGGAATGCGTAAACAGTACCACGAAAGCGGAAGTGTTAGCACCACAGAAATTCTAAGGAAATTGGAAAACACAAGTCCGTAAAGTCCACCGGCATATTGCCATATTGCTCGATTTTGTGCACTAAACCTGTTTAAAAAAGTGGCTTCGGAGTGGGAAAATGAAAGAAATTACAAATGCGACAACTGAAACTGGAGTTGAAATTTCAAAATTCATTTTTGAAGCGAAGAACGCTGCGATGTTCAGATGAAGTGGGACATTCTACGCATGCGTAAATGTACGTTAACGCCCGGGTCACATGGTCTCCTATCTTGTTCGCTGTGGGTCGTGTGACACACAATCTCATATCTCCTTGATTAAGAAGCCAAGTGGTTGTGTCTAGAATCGCTCTCGTTTGTTTTAATTCCCCTTCCCACCCTCCCAGTTTGGGTTTCTTTTTTCTATTATCTCTAATGTGCTAATGAAGTCTACAGGGTCTGCAGCCGAGTCATTCCACACACCTCATTATCGATCAAGTCTACTGAGTCAGAGGCTAAGAGCTGAGTCAGCTCAAACATTTGAAAGAGGCGTTCCAAAGTTTAACGACCAAGCCTACTGAGTCAGTGGCTAAGAGCTGAGTCAGCTCAAACATTTGCATGAGGCGTTCCAAAGTTTAACGATCAAGCCTACTGAGTCAGTGGCTAAGAGCTGAGTCAGCTCAAAATTTGAATGAGGCGTTCCAAAGTTTAACTATCAAGCCTACTGAGTCGGTGGCTAAGAGCTGAGTCAGCCCAAACATCAGAATGAGGCGTCCCAAAAATTTAACGTTCAAGCCTACTGAGTCAGTGGCTAAGAGCTGAGTCAGCTCAAAAATTTGAATGAGGCGTTCCAAAGTTTATCGATCAAGCCTACTAAGTCAGTGGCTAAGAGCTGAGTCAGCTCATAAATTTGAATGAGGCGTTCCAAATTTTACCATCAAGCCTACTGAGTCAGTGGCTAAGTGACAGGTCCATGTGCTGTAGGGTTTAGTCAGATATACTTGGGAAACGTTTATTAGGTATTTGTTTGTTTTTCAGTAAGTGGTTTTTAAAATTCCTTTTAGGGTGATCATGGGTTTTATCTCGCCTTTAAGATGCTTTAAAATCACTTTTAAAATTAATTTAGTGGTATCAGGGTTTTCTTTATGTCGCTTTAAAAATGCTTTTAGCATAATTTAAGTTACTTTAAAATGCCTTTTAGTGTTACCAGGTTTATCTCGCTTTAAGACGCTTTCATCGACGTTCCAAGCTATTTTGAAATGCCTTTTAGTGTCTTTAGGGTTTTACTTTGCTTCTACATGCTTTTAAGTGTTATCAGGGTTTTTTATCTCGCTTTAAGATGCTTTTATCTTACACTTGAAATGCCTTTTGTGTCAACAGGCTTAGTATATCCCTGTAAGACGCTTTTAAGTTATTTCTGTTTTTCTTTGATTTTCTGGAATAATAAAGTAATCGTGTGGGAGGTCATAACGTAAGTAAGTTATTAGGCCATCTCGAAAATAGTGAACGGGGAACGGGGAATGGGGAACGGGGAATGGGGAATGGGAACGGGAAATGGGGAACGGGGAATGGGGAACGGGGAATGGAGAACGGGGAACGGGGAACGGGGAACGGGATATTTGAACTTGACTCTTTTTCTACAAATATATTCAAATGCACACACAATTTCGGTGACAGGTACAGTTCTTTTTGAGCCCTGTCTTACTTTGTGAAATCCTCTTTAATGTTAAGAGATTTGCAGAGGCGTAAAACCTAGACAAGAGAAGAAACACCTGCTGCTTGTTTCCAATTCAGTATGCTTGATCGTTGCATCTTTTAGGCTTCTGATTCCTAGTTCCACAGTGAAAATCAGAAAGACAAATCACAACACATTCAATAAAACCTTTATTATGAAATAACTTTTGTATAGCAACACCTTGATATGGCAGACTTCATATAGGAATCTCAACAAATTATTCAAAAGTAACAAACATAGCAACAAATAATTCCCTTGGTGAATATTAAAAGGCCAGACCTAGACCATGTCGTTCTTTCAGGGTGGGACAACCTCATTATGGTGTGCTGTGATCTAAGATGGTTTCGAGATGCAAAATCTGGGCAAATGCAGCGTTCGGCACACACGCAAAACGTTCACTTCCATCTCCGTCTACTCTGCGTGAAGATGCGATATCCCAACCTTGAACCTGGCATGCTCATTGTTCCCAGAGAATTTATCCCACTTCTCAGTCAAGACCACCTTCAGAGGCTTTATAATGAATTCGGATGGTCGTATCAACATTAGTTGCCGTTATGCATAGAATGACAATCGAGATGTGGACTCTACAGCTTTTTAATATTAATCGAGATAGTGACTCCGCTGTGTTTCTTATGTTAATTGATATGTGATATTTTGAGGGTTTTAAGCTTAATAAATTACATCTAAGGAGCGATGTTGATGATATCGAACGATTCTTAAGATATCGAAACACCTGTTGCTTGCCCATTCTGGTAACACCATACGTGTATGTCTCCTGTCTGAAGATCGTTTTAACTCATCTCCGTAGTGTAAGTTTCAACAGTTTCTTGTGTCAGTATGATCTGGGCCGGTAGCATTATGGGTTCTTTAAACAAGGATTCTTTAAAACGAATTGCTGAAGAGGGCCCCTTATCTTCAAGCATGAATCCTGAATAGTCATCCTTTATTACGTTAAAGTTAGTTAGGGACGTCTACAATGCAGGCAAGCAAGTAATGTTATCATATTTTTTGCTAGAGAGACTTGCTTCCTTGAGTGCAATATCCACCCTGAAAGAACGACATGGTCTAGGTCTGGCCTTTTAATATTCACCAAGGGAATTATTTGTTGCTATGTTTGTTGCTTTTTGAGTAATTTGTTGAGATTGCTATATGAAGTCTGCCATATCAAGGTGTTGCTATATAAAAGTTATTTCATAATAAAGATTTTGTTGAATGTGTTGTGATTTTTCTTTCTGATTTTCACTGTGGAGCTAGGAATCAGAAGCCTAAAAGATGAAACGATCAAAGCATATTGAATTGAAAACAAGCAGCCGGTGTTTCTTCTCTTGTCTAGGTTTTACGCCTCTGCATATCTCTTAACATTAAAGAGGATTTCACAAAGTAAGACAGGGATCAAAAGAACTGTACCTGTAACCGAAATTGTGTGTGCATTTGAATATATTTGTAGAAATAGAATCAAGTTCAAATTTCCCACTTCCAATTCTACATTCCCCGTTCCCCGTTCCCTGTTCCCCATTCCCCGTTCCCCATTCCCCGTTCCCCATTCCGCGTTGTCCATTCCCCGGTCACCATTCCCCGTTCCCCATTCCCCATTCCCGATGATAATGATGATGATTGATGGGTTTGACTTTGCATTGACTGTAAGGGATAATGATGCCGTTCCCTTGATCGCACCATATTCTAGAACCATCCATTTTGAAATTTCTGCCTTTGGCTTCAGTTTCCTTACTCGTGATGTCGTGCACATGTGTGACGTTGGTGACAAATATGCCCATCCTCGTGGAGTGAACAGCAAAGAGGCCTTGCTTCTATTGTTTTCACCATTGTAGCAGCGCTTTTGCATCCGTTGTTCGCTGTTTCATCTAATGCTACAGTACCTACAGTTTTAGCGGTTTATGCGTAGCTCCAACCCATCAAATAGTTGAATACAGCGTAAAGTTAGTTAAACGAGCCTGCTCGAATTGTCATTATCAGTCTCAAACATGCTAATGTTTGAACAAACGACCTCTTACTACACCAATGAATTGTTTTCCATCCCCCTCGAATCGGTTAAACGTTGATGATGATGATGATGATGCTGATAGTGACGTTGCTAATGATGAAAATGATGGTCGGGATCCTGGTGGTGGTTGTGGTTATAGTAACACCGTCCTTTCGAGTCCCTCGAACACAAATACTTTTCGAAATTGCCGCACTCGACCCAGTTTCCTTGATCGCGGTGTCAAGAATGTTTGCAATGCTCGTTATTGGCAAAGATTGACGTATGTGGCAATATGCCAATCGTTTTGAAATAAACAGCAATGAGTCATTGCATTGTTTCGATCACATTGTAGCGGTGTTTATGTACCGATTGTTTGCCGCAAGATCTAAAGTTTCGACCATTGTTGCGGGGCTTTCTGTACCCATTGTTCGCTGCTAGATCTTTTGTTACACATTTCCGTCTATCCCTGTATGTATGTATATATGTATGCGTTAGATCGAACCCCTCACATAGTGTACTCATTCTTCGTACACAAAAAGTAGGTTTCGATTTCTTCACATTCGGCTTGTCGTAAACCCATTTATAATATACATCAACTTATAATATACTATTATTTATAATATACATGAACTATTGGTCATATTGGTCATTTTTCGTCCGTCGAGTGTCCACTATCAAGCAGAAGACTTCAATCCAAATTCAATGAACACTTATGTTTAAGAACATTAATATTAAATTAAGGATCGTTGTTATTTAACTACTCATTTGTCGGGTAGGCCACCCTTCGGTAATTTGATTCAGCCTGTAACTCGAATATATTATTTATAACGATCCCAAATACTGCCAATTGTCGTGTATCTTTGCATATCATCTTTGTTGTGACCGCCAGGCGTTAATTGTTATAAACAAAGGCTTAGGCAACCCATGAATCGATCACCACAAGGAACGAAACGAGGTGAAGAGTTATGAGAACTTATGGGATTTATTTTGAAACACTTAAAGATTTGTGGAAAATAGAAAGAAAAACATGATAAAAGATTCGTACATTATAGAGGTTTTCATCTCAAATTTAGTGGCTGGACTTGATATTTCAATGGTGGCCTACTGAGAGTTGTTACTTGCGGCACTTTGCCAATATGTACACGAAGAAGGCTGAAAATTGTTTAAATGGACTTAAATTACTTTGAATTTTGTTTTTTTTAGCTTCGTAACGTAATTTTTCTTGATTTATCTCGAATTCATCGTCAATTTTGGCTTCACACACTTCTATCATGGAATTTTTTCTCGTTTTTCCCACAATTTGCACCTAACAGACAGGGAATTTTTCCAAAAAACCTAAGGAGCTACCTAACCTCAACTTTGAAAGTTGTTTTTAACTAAATCGTATACGGAGATTACAAATCTGCTTTGGGCATTTTGAGATATGGCTTCAAAATCACGTGAACGATGACTTCATTTTTCAATGATAAAAAATCGATAAAAAATCAAAAAATTTGTTTAAACGTATCAAAATTGATGCAATTTGCTATATAAGTGCTAGCCATCGACAAAAATATTGTTTCCGGTGATAAAAATTAGAGGGGAGCTAACAGGGGGGAGATAGGTGGGAGGGAGCAATTTTTCCCCACCCAGCCGTGTGAAATATGCCCGAAGGTGATTCTATACTTGAGAAAAGACTGTAAAATAACTTTTCAACCACAATTTAAGTTGGTGGAACCCGCGTCACAAAACTGCTGCATACTGTATACGGACTGTGTGAAAGAAAAAGCAAAGAAACAAAACAAAAGCTTGAATAGTTTCATGTAATAGAATTTAAATAGATACACAAGGCTGCATCATCGTGGTATAAGGCGTTTCAAAGCCGTTCCGTATTTTACATCAAGCCTTTTCATGTGACCTTTAGGGCATACCTGTCCCGCGAGATACATAGTAGTGTAAAGCGCCGCCAGTCTTTTGAGTCGGGGCTTCGGTCTCCGTATTCGATTTAGTTAAAACAACTTTCAAAGTTGAGGTTAGGCAGCTCCTTGGGTTTTTTGGAAAAATTCCCTGTCTATAATGTCCATCATGTGCAACAACTCACTCTATGTTTCCCATTTTGGTTACACTGTTGGCACAATAGGTTATCATTCCAATTTTTTGTTGATTGTTAATGATTTGTATCAATTGCTGAAAGGTCCCACCTACAATCTTGGACAAAATATATTGGAACGGCCTAAATAGTTTTGCTACTATCTATTGATTCCCACCTCTCCCCCGTTACAATGTTGTTTCGTACAAAAGTTGTTTTGCTCTACTACCAACATTGTTTTGGGGGTAAAAGGGGGGAGAATTGAAGTTATGGAAGTAGAAAATCAATGGAATTGGCCTTATTCCTTGGAGAAAATGCCTTGTCCCAAATATTTTGTCCAAGATTGTCTGTATAACATATTTTTGAAAGGACGTTTGAATTTTCAAAAAGATGTTACAAAACATTGATTTTTCATTAAAACCCTTCTTCAATGATCAAGGGGCATATATGTTCAGTGAAAATCGAAAACTGACACGCCCTAAAGCCACACCCTTATTATTATGAAGCTGTTATGTTCGACAAAAGGTTTTTCTTAATGCAAACATAGCATAGAGTTGAGAACGTACGGGTAACCATCGGGTAACCATACGGGTAACCATGATTCTATATGCATTTTGTATGGATTTAGCAAGGGTAACCACGGGTAACCACGGGTAACCATAATATATAAAGGATATATTTTATTCCCTTTATATATTATGGTTACCCGTGGTTACCCGTGGTTACCCTTGCTAAATCCATAAAAATGCATATGGAATCATGGTTACCCGTATGGTTACCCGATGGTTACCCGTATGTTTTCAGCTCTGTAAAATGTTTGAACAAACAAGAATAAAAATATATGCAGTATTGTACCAGTTGAAATTTTCTTATATTAAGTAAACGATGTTTCGAGCATGAACTCGTTATCAAGTCAATGTTTGTGTGGATAGAACCGTTCGCCGAACATAACAGCATCATAAATTAAGGGTGTGGCTTCTGGGCGTGTAATTTTTCGACTTTCCCTGGACTTACATTATACTGTATGCTCTTTGAGCATTGAAAGGGAATTTAGGTGAGAAATCGATATTTTGTAGCATCTTTTTGAAAATTTAAGTTCCTCTCAAGAAACTTTTCTACAGACAATCTTGGACAAAATATATTGGAACGGCCTAAATAGTTTTGCTACTATCTAATGATTCCCCCTTCTCCCCCGTTACAATGTTGTTTCGTACAAAAGTTGTTTTGCTCTACTACCAACATTGTTTTGGGGGTAAAAGGGGGGAGAATTGAAGTTATGGAAGTAGAAAATCAATGGAATTGGCCTTATTCCTTGGAGAAAATGCCTTGTCCCAAATATTTTGTCCAAGATTGTAGGTCCCATGTCTAGGGTCCTACCTAGAGTCCCGGTACCCACCAGGGTCCCACGTCCAGGGTCCCACTTAGGGTCCCGGGTCCCACCAGGGTCCCACGTCTAGGCTCCCACTTAGGGTCCCATGTCTCACCAGGGTCCCACGTCTAGGCTCCCACATAAGGACACGGGTCCCACCTAGGGTCCCGGTCCCGCTTTTCCGGTATGCCTTTCACTTTTCGCAAAACGGAAGCAAATTATGTTATGTAAATATGATAAGACAAGACGGAAATTATCTTCCGCAGCCTTTAAAATTCAAAATGAAGTCAACAGAAAATGGACAGGAGAAATCCTGTTATTTAAAAGACTCACTTGGAAAATGGCTTCACATGCTGGTGTTGATAATTGTTGTATTAGAAGCAATTCAGATCAGAAAAGTTGAAAATGAAATGTTTAACGAAATCAAAACATTAAAACTAAAACAGCAGAATTTGGAGGCAAAAGTTGAATCACTGAATTTTGCTGAAAAAACTACAAAATATGGAAAGATGATATTCGATGAAATAAGGAAGAATGCAAGAAAAAGAAGACATGTACCAAGTGAACAGCATATATTAAACATGATAAGCAACGTTTTCAAGAAATTGTTATTGGCTGATTTCAAATATGCATCTCAAATTAATAAAACTAAAACTGTCTGTTGTTTACCAGGAGAAAAAGGTGACAGGGGACAAAGAGGTAAATATGGACCTCGTGGATACAAAGGCTCAAAGGGAGACCCGGGAAAATCTGGCGTGAGAGGCGAAACAGGTCCACAAGGACCGAGGGGTGTTAAGGGAGTGAAAGGAGAGAAGGGGGACAGAGGAATAAGTGGGAAATCCATTGAAAAGCCAAAGATTATTACCAGTTTTGAAAACGTTATCAAAGTTCGTGAATCAGGAAACCTTACTTTGTATTGTCAAGCAACTGGAAATCCAAAGCCAGAAATAAAATGGGAATTACCATTCAAGCGAGGAAACAACAAGTACAGATTTCACGGCAATGGTGGTTTGGAAGTTACAAATATTCACAGATCTGACAGTGGTGTCATTCGATGTATTGCAGAAAACATTTTAGGTAAAGACAGCGCCGCAACAAGGCTTGATGTTCAATTTAAGCCTCGTGTTTATCTTCCAATGAAGGTGGCAACAACAAAAGTTGGCTTAAAGTTCCAAGTTGCTTGCAATGCTAGTGGAAATCCGCAACCTGTGATTACATGGAAGAAAGCATTCGGTGCTATCCGTGGTAATCAAATAACTTCAAGTGATGGAAATGTGTTGACGCTTCAATTTACAATGCTTGATATTGTGGACACTGGAACATATATTTGCTCTGCAAGAAATGAGCTTGATTCTTCAACAGAATCTATTTCGCTACAAGTGATTTCTGATGAAAACTGCTCAGAGTTAAAAAGAAGCGGGCGCCTAAAAAGTGGAGTTTATGCCATTCGACCTGACAACGGACAACCTTTTAATGTTTATTGTGACATGCAAACAGATTCCCATAGCTGGACTGTGTTTCAAAGGAGGTTAGATGGCTCTCTAGACTTTTATCGGACATGGAATGATTACAAGCATGGATTTGGTGATCGAAGTAAAGAATTTTGGTTGGGAAATGACAAAATTCATCGTTTGACGAAAAAGAAAAATATGATGATCCGTTTTGATCTTGAGGACACAAAAGGAAACAAAGCATATGCTGAATATGATTCATTTTACATTGGTGATGAAAAAAGCAAGTATCTTGCACATGTTGGAGCATACAAAGGAACTGCAGGAAACTCATTTACAGTAAATGGTCAGCGGTTTTCCACAAAAGACAGGGATAATGACATTTACACAGCAAATTGTGCAGTGTCTTTTCACGGTGCATGGTGGTATGGTAAGTGTCACGGCTCTAACCTCAATGGGAGATATCTCAATGGAAATCATAAATCATATGCGGATGGAGTGAATTGGCAGGCATGGAAAGGCTATCATTATTCATTGAAAAAGACCGAAATTAAAATACGACCGATAATTTAAGTTATCGACAGGGTTGAAGCAAACTCGATATATATGAAGATAATTTAACCTAAACAATTAAAGTCGACTAATCAAAATAAAAAATAAAGACCGATTAGGCAGATTAAATGAAATGGCTGTTTAACGAGTCTTGATATGTGTACCACAAGTATAAAATATCCACGAAATTCATGCTAAACTTCAAACTTCATTTCATGCCAAATTTCGTATTGAAAAACAGATGGGCGACGAGGAATTAGTTTGAATTCTAAATCTTTTTTGCCGAATGGAGAATAATGACTGTCTCATTTCCGAGTACTGCTTGTACAATTACTTATATGAAAGTTTGCTTTTCTTTTGTCATATTCAAGTTTTGTTTCTCAGTCGACTTTCTGAAACGCTTTACTCCTGTCATGTAAACCACCTTTCTTAGGGAATTATAGTATCGTAAAATAAGGTTTATATAAAAATATGAATATGTAATTGTACATGTCTCACGTTTTCCTTTTCTGCTAATCTCATCCTTGAATTCTTAGTAAGCGCACAATCAAGAAACTTGCCCTCTGAATACGTGCACGCTGTCAATTATTGAAAACATGACTATGTTGAAAATGTCAGTGAAAACCGATTGTACGATAATCGAGTACCTGCCGTATGTTTTCCTGCTAGGAAAAGGACAGCTTAGCGCCAACCAGTTTTAGCAAACTAACTGGTCATGTATGTCATTGCATTCAACGCAAGCTTAACAAATATATCCAGGAATTCTTCTTCTGAAACTCTCGCTTGGACCAAATAACTTTTCAATCCGCAAATTTAGTCCTCTTTGAAACGCTCATCAAACCCATTATTGACTCTGTTCAAAGCCATACAGATACTCATTGTTTCGGTGTTTGGGCCGAGCAGAACTGATACAGTAAATCAAAAGAGTCTTATAATGTATAAAACATTATAATAATAAATTAAATTAAGAAGGTTTATTAAACTCAAAACTGTGTGTACAATATGTACTTTATCTAACTATCAATAGACCAACTGAAACCAACTGAAAACCAACTGAAGTAAAAATAGCCTTTTTTGCTAAAGATAACAAGAGAATCTATTACAAAGTTTCAACTGATTTACTAGTTAGTTTGACCTGGATGACCCAGCAAATTACATGTCCTTCACAACCCTCATCGCTCTATATACAGGGTGGCACAAAGAAAAGAGACCCCTTAGGTAAATAATTTCTGAAAAAATTTTCGCAAGGAGGAATTTTATCAAATTTATACCAGGTAATAGTCAAGTCAAGTGCGCTATCATGTAGCAATATGTTGGTGATAAGTGCTTCCATCTCGGCGCAATGGGACATTAAATTCATGATGTCCAAAAACCAGCTGTTTATATTCCATCACTGCATACACGCTTTTTTTTTTATAAGGAACCTACCTCAAGACCTAGTTCTTAAAGTTCCTTATTTTTGGGCCTCTTTTGAGGCAATTGTAGTTCCAAAAGTTCCTTAATAGTTCCTTAATTTTAACTGCACAAACAGTGGTCTTAACAATAAAAGAGAGACATTTGCATGTGAGCAAAGCTCGAGACTACTCAAAGAAACATTGGACACATGCTTAACGTACAATTTATGTGATTTTCGACTGCAACTGAATGGAACCGGCTTTCTAATTCTTGATTATTTGCAGTGATAAAAGTATTCAACATTAAAAAGTTCCTTAATGATTTTCTCTTTAGTAGTATAAGTTCTTTAAATTTTCGGGCCTTCTACATGTAGGTTCCTTATAAAGTGGTTCCTTATAAAAAAAAAGCGTGTACTGTACTGCAATCGTGCGTGAAGGAGAATCATTATACCAGAGTAAAATTGTCACGACCATTAATGTATGGTCAGACATACTAGAGAAGTTTATTGAGCAGGATTGAGGACATTTTGAATATCATTTGACTGAAAAAATGAGTTATTGATTTTTCTGTTTTGTTCCGTAAGGATTACGTAACGGTATAAAGTTGCACATTTTGTTACAGTACGTTTCTGGATTGTAAAGTTTTAAAGTCTATTTATTCAGAGAAACTAACCCATTTCATCATGATATTTAAATGATATATCTCACTTGAGTTGAATATTATGTAGTATTTATTTTATGAAATTCTAACTTAAGAATAAATTATTTATGAATTATTTAGTTAGGGGGTCCCTTTTCTTGGGCAACCCTGTAGATAGCCATAGATCTATCACTAAATGCTGTTCTTTTTATCAAAGAATACTAATTTTAGATAATCGTAAATTTTACAGCAAGGGATGCAAGCCGAAAAGAAGCGAAAGGAGGAAGTGGAGGAGCCATTACGTTTGAATAAGTGGGGGCAAGGGGGAGGAAAGTAGAAACCAGCAAGAAGCAGAGGGGATCAGCGTAAAATCAGAGGCATGAAGAGGTAACAAAGTGACAATCGGACGGGAGACAGGGGAAGAAATTGGGAACTAGTGAAAATTAGGGACCATGCACACAAGCAATGAAACTTTCTTTCTAAAAGCAGCAGACAACACTCCTCGAAATCATAAATCCCTCTGTTTACTTCTTACTTTTGTTATGGATACCTAAAGCCTAGCGCACACTATCGACTTTTGTCGCCAGTGACAGCGATTCTTGTCGCTAGTGACTATTAAAATCGCAGGTCTGCGGGTAAATAGAATGCAAGATATTTGTCGCCAGCGACAAAAACAATTATCTAGCATGCTAGATATTTTCTCTTGTTGCCAGCGACTAAAAAACGGACAATCGCTTGTGTTCGGAGTGCAAAAAAAATTTGAGGTTGATTAGCCAATCACAGACTGTTTCCCCAACACGTGATAGTTAGCTTGTACTTGCATTGCAAGTTGATCAAAGTAATATGGTGTCTGTTTTTGATATCACTGGCTTTACATTATTTAAAATTAGTCGAAATGTATTTTCATTCATCCAAAAATAGCGTTTATACATCTCTTTGTCTTTTTCTTCAAATTCTCTGACAAGATTAAGAAAAGCTTTCAGCTCTTTTCTACAACTGACCCAAGGCCTCTCACACATAGTAAATTTTCATTTTCAAGCCTTTTGACTTGTTAACTGCAGCCATTTTCCTCAAAAAAGTTTGGAGCGTTTCTAAATTTGAAAATGTTATGGAAAATTATGTTTACGTTCTTAACAATTTATTATGGACGGAAATTCCCTTTGGTTTCTCATTTCCCATTCCATAAAATACAGTTAAAAAAACTTGACCTTGTTGTTCAATAATGTGGTTTTTTTCAGCTGAAAGATATAATTTCACTTTTCGCAAAACGGAAGAAAATCATGTTATGTTAATATGATAAGACAAGACGGAAATCGTTTTCAGCAGCCTTTAAAACTCAAAGCTGAAAATGAAGTCAACAGAAAATGGACAGGAGAGATCCTGTTATTTAAAAGACTCACTTGGAAAATGGCTTCATATGCTGGTGTTGATAATTGTTGTATTAGAAGCAATTCAGATGAGATTTTCAGTCAGAAATGTTGAAAATGAAATGTTTAACGAAATCAAAACATTAAAACTAAAACAGCAGAATTTGGAGGCAAAAGTTGAATCAATGAATTTTGCTGAAAAAACTACAAAATATGCAAAGATGAAATATGGTGAAATGAGAAAGATTGGAAGAAAAAGAAGACATGTACCAAGTGAACAGCATATGTTAAACATGATAAGCAACGTTTTCAAGAAATTGTTATTGGTTGATTTCAAATATACATCTCAAATTAATAACTCTAAAACTGTCTGTTGTTTACCAGGAGAAAAAGGTGACAGGGGACCAAGAGTTAAATATGGACCCCGTGGATACAAAGGCCCAAAGGGAGACACAGGAAAATCTGGCATGAGAGGCGAAACAGGTCCACAAGGACCGAGGGGTGTTAAGGGAGTGAAAGGAGAGAAGGGGGACAGAGGAATAAGTGGGAAATCCATTGAAAAGCCAAAAATTATCAGCAGCTTTGAAAACATTATCAAAGTTCGTGAATCAGGAAATCTAACATTGCATTGTGAAGCAACTGGAAATCCAAAACCAATTATAAAATGGGAATTACCATTCAAAAAAGCTAACAACAAATACAGATTTCACGGAAAGGGTGGTTTGGAAGTTACAAATATTCACAGATCTGACAGTTGTGTCATTCAATGTATTGCAGAAAACATCTTGGGTAAAGATAGTTCCGAAACAAGGCTTGATGTTCAATTCAAGCCTCATGTTTATCTTCCAATGAAAGTGGCAACAACTAATGTTGGCTTGAAGTACCAAGTTGCTTGCAATGCTAGTGGAAATCCGCCGCCTGTGATTACATGGAAGAAAGCATTCGGCGTTATTCGTGGTAAGCAAATAACTTCAAATGGTGGAAATGTGTCGACGCTTCAATTTACAAAGCCTGATGTAATGGACAGTGGGATGTATATCTGCTCTGCAAGAAATGAACTAGGCTCATCAACAGAATCCCTTTTAATACAAGTGATTTCTGTTGAAAGTTGCTCAGAGTTAAAAAGGAAAGGACGCCTAAAAAGTGGGACTTATCAAATTCGACCTGACAAAGGACAACCTTTTGATGTTTACTGTCAGCTAGAAACAGATTCTCACGGATGGACAGTGATTCAGAGAAGGTTTGACGGCTCTCTTGATTTTTATCGGACATGGAATGATTACAAGTATGGATTTGGTGATCCAAGTAAAGAATTCTGGTTGGGAAATGACAAAATTCATCGTTTGACAAAAAAGAAAAATATGATGATCCGCTTTGATCTTGAGGACACAAATGCAAACAAAGCATATGCTGAATATGATTCATTTTACATTGGTGATGAACAAAGCAAGTATCTTGCACATGTTGGAGCATACAGTGGAACTGCAGGAAACTCATTTACAGTAAATGGTCAACGGTTTTCTACAAAAGACAGGGATAATGACATTTCCACAGCAAATTGTGCAGTGTCTTATCATGGAGCATGGTGGTATGGTAATTGTCATGGCTCTAACCTCAACGGGAGATATCTGAATGGAAATCATAAATCATTTGCGAATGGAGTGAATTGGTATGACTGGAAAGGTTATCATTATTCATTAAAAAAAACCGAAATAAGAATAAGACCAAAGATTTAAGTCATTTTCAAGGTTCAGACAAACGTGCTTTATACAGGGGGGATGTTCATTTAGCTACATGATTAAATAGTTAAAGATAATATTTGTTTTTGTCTTATTGAATATAGATTGTTTAAGTAGGGCCACTTAAATTTTTGACTATACACTCCAAGGAAAACAATGCTTGTCATTACTATAAACCTTCTTTCTGTCTCTCTTGTTATAATCTCTCTTTGTTCCAATAGATATCGAGAGATACCTGAAAATTGTTAAGCAATGTACTTCATTACAAAGTAAAACATTTTGGATTGTGGTGGAATTATGAATTGTTGAAATAATTAGAGATATTGGTGTATTTTGCGTACTGTGGTGGGGTTTTTTGCGTACTGTGGTGGATAAGCTCTACTGTGGTGGGTTATTATGCGTACTGTCGTGGGTTATTATGCTTATTGTGGTGGGGTTTTTTGCGTACTGTGGTGGATAAGCTCTACTGTGGTGGGTTATTATGCGTACTGTGGTGGGTTATTATGCTTGTTGTGGTGGGGTTTTTTGCGTACTGTGGTGGATCGTATAGTATCGTAAAATAAGGTTTATATAAAAATATGAATATGTAATTGTACATGTCTCACGTTTTCCTTTTCTGCTAATCTCATCCTTGAATTCTTAGTAAGCGCACAATCAAGAAACTTGCCCTCTGAATACGTGCACGCTGTCAATTGTTGAAAACATGACTATGTTGAAAATGTCAGTGAAAACCGATTGTACGATAATCGAGTACCTGCCGTATGTTTTCCTGCTAGGAAAAGGACAGCTTAGCGCCAACCAGTTTTAGCAAACTAACTGGTCATGTATGTCATTGCATTCAACGCAAGCTTAACAAATATATCCAGGAATTCTTCTTCTGAAACTCTCGCTTGGACCAAATAACTTTTCAATCCGCAAATTTAGTCCTCTTTGAAACGCTCATCAAACCCATTATTGACTCTGTTCAAAGCCATACAGATACTCATTGTTTCGGTGTTTGGGCCGAGCAGAACTGATACAGTAAATCAAAAGAGTCTTATAATGTATAAAACATTATAATAATAAATTAAATTAAGAAGGTTTATTAAACTCAAAACTGTGTGTACAATATGTACTTTATCTAACTATCAATAGACCAACTGAAACCAACTGAAAACCAACTCAAGTAAAAATAGCCTTTTTTGCTAAAGATAACAAGAGAATCTATTACAAAGTTTCAACTGATTTACTAGTTAGTTTGACCTGGATGACCCAGCAAATTACATGTCCTTCACAACCCTCATCGCTCTATATACAGGGTGGCCCAAAGAAAAGAGACCCCTTAGGTAAATAATTTCTGAAAAAATTTTCGCAAGGAGGAATTTTATCAAATTTATACCAGGTAATAGTCAAGTCAAGTGCGCTATCGTGTAGCAATATGTTGGTGATAAGTGCTTCCATCTCGGCGCAATGGGACATTAAATTCATGATGTCCAAAAACCAGCTGTTTATATTCCATCACTGCATACACGCTTTTTTTTTATAAGGAACCTACCTCAAGACCTAGTTCTTAAAGTTCCTTATTTTTGGGCCTCTTTTGAGGCAATTGTAGTTCCAAAAGTTCCTTAATAGTTCCTTAATTTTAACTGCACAAACAGTGGTCTTAACAATAAAAGAGAGACATTTGCATGTGAGCAAAGCTCGAGACTACTCAAAGAAACATTGGACACATGCTTAACGTACAATTTATGTGATTTTCGACTGCAACTGAATGGAACCGGCTTTCTAATTCTTGATTATTTGCAGTGATAAAAGTATTCAACATTAAAAAGTTCCTTAATGATTTTCTCTTTAGTAGTATAAGTTCTTTAAATTTTCGGGCCTTCTACATGTAGGTTCCTTATAAAGTGGTTCCTTATAAAAAAAAAGCGTGTACTGTACTGCAATCGTGCGTGAAGGAGAATCATTATACCAGAGTAAAATTGTCACGACCATTAATGTATGGTCAGACATACTAGAGAAGTTTATTGAGCAGGATTGAGGACATTTTGAATATCATTTGACTGAAAAAAATGAGTTATTGATTTTTCTGTTTTGTTCCGTAAGGATTACGTAACGGTATAAAGTTGCACATTTTGTTACAGTACGTTTCTGGATTGTAAAGTTTTAAAGTCTATTTATTCAGAGAAACTAACCCATTTCATCATGATATTTAAATGATATATCTCACTTGAGTTGAATATTATGTAGTATTTATTTTATGAAATTCTAACTTAAGAATAAATTATTTATGATTATTTAGTTAGGGGGTCCCTTTTCTTGGGCAACCCTGTAGATAGCCATAGATCTATCACTAAATGCTGTTCTTTTTATCAAAGAATACTAATTTTAGATAATCGTAAATTTTACAGCAAGGGATGCAAGCCGAAAAGAAGCGAAAGGAGGAAGTGGAGGAGCCATTACGTTTGAATAAGTGGGGACAAGGGGGAGGAAAGTAGAAACCAGCAAGAAGCAGAGGGGATCAGCGTAAAATCAGAGGCATGAAGAGGTAACAAAGTGACAATCGGACGGGAGACAGGGGAAGAAATTGGGAACTAGTGAAAATTAGGGACCATGCACACAAGCAATGAAACTTTCTTTCTAAAAGCAGCAGACAACACTCCTCGAAATCATAAATCCTTCTGTTTACTTCTTACTTTTGTTATGGATACCTAAAGCCTAGCGCACACTATCGACTTTTGTCGCCAGTGACAGCGATTCTTGTCGCTAGTGACTATTAAAATCGCAGGTCTGCGGGTAAATAGAATGCAAGATATTTGTCGCCAGCGACAAAAACAATTATCTAGCATGCTAGATATTTTCTCTTGTTGCCAGCGACTAAAAACGGACAATCGCTTGTGTTCGGAGTGCAAAAAAAATTTGAGGTTGATTAGCCAATCACAGACTGTTTCCCCAACACGTGATAGTTAGCTTGTACTTGCATTGCAAGTTGATCAAAGTAATATGGTGTCTGTTTTTGATATCACTGGCTTTACATTATTTTAAAATTAGTCGAAATGTATTTTCATTCATCCAAAAATAGCGTTTATACATCTCTTTGTCTTTTTCTTCAAATTCTCTGACAAGATTAAGAAAAGCTTTCAGCTCTTTTCTACATCTGACCCAAGGCCTCTCACACATAGTAAATTTTCATTTTCAAGCCTTTTGACTTGTTAACTGCAGCCATTTTCCTCAAAAAAGTTTGGAGCGTTTCTAAATTTGAAAATGTTATGGAAAATTATGTTTACGTTCTTAACAATTTATTATGGACGGAAATTCCCTTTGGTTTCTCATTTCCCATTCCATAAAATACAGTTAAAAAACTTGACCTTGTTGTTCAATAATGTGGTTTTTTTCAGCTGAAAGATATAATTTCACTTTTCGCAAAACGGAAGAAAATCATGTTATGTTAATATGATAAGACAAGACGGAAATCGTTTTCAGCAGCCTTTAAAACTCAAAGCTGAAAATGAAGTCAACAGAAAATGGACAGGAGAGATCCTGTTATTTAAAAGACTCACTTGGAAAATGGCTTCATATGCTGGTGTTGATAATTGTTGTATTAGAAGCAATTCAGATGAGATTTTCAGTCAGAAATGTTGAAAATGAAATGTTTAACGAAATCAAAACATTAAAACTAAAACAGCAGAATTTGGAGGCAAAAGGTGAATCAATGAATTTTGCTGAAAAAACTACAAAATATGCAAAGATGAAATATGGTGAAATGAGAAAGATTGGAAGAAAAAGAAGACATGTACCAAGTGAACAGCATATGTTAAAAATGATAAGCAACGTTTTCAAGAAATTGTTATTGGTTGATTTCAAATATACATCTCAAATTAATAACTCTAAAACTGTCTGTTGTTTACCAGGAGAAAAAGGTGACAGGGGACCAAGAGGTAAATATGGACCCCGTGGATACAAAGGCCCAAAGGGAGACACAGGAAAATCTGGCATGAGAGGCGAAACAGGTCCACAAGGACCGAGGGGTGTTAAGGGAGTGAAAGGAGAAAAGGGGGACAGAGGAATAAGTGGGAAATCCATTGAAAAGCCAAAAATTATCAGCAGCTTTGAAAACATTATCAAAGTTCGTGAATCAGGAAATCTAACATTGCATTGTGAAGCAACTGGAAATCCAAAACCAATTATAAAATGGGAATTACCATTCAAAAAAGCTAACAACAAATACAGATTTCACGGAAAGGGTGGTTTGGAAGTTACAAATATTCACAGATCTGACAGTTGTGTCATTCGATGTATTGCAGAAAACATCTTGGGTAAAGATAGTTCCGAAACAAGGCTTGATGTTCAATTCAAGCCTCATGTTTATCTTCCAATGAAAGTGGCAACAACTAATGTTGGCTTGAAGTACCAAGTTGCTTGCAATGCTAGTGGAAATCCGCCGCCTGTGATTACATGGAAGAAAGCATTCGGCGTTATTCGTGGTAAGCAAATAACTTCAAATGGTGGAAATGTGTCGACGCTTCAATTTACAAAGCCTGATGTAATGGACAGTGGGATGTATATCTGCTCTGCAAGAAATGAACTAGGCTCATCAACAGAATCCCTTTTAATACAAGTGATTTCTGTTGAAAGTTGCTCAGAGTTAAAAAGGAAAGGACGCCTAAAAAGTGGGACTTATCAAATTCGACCTGACAAAGGACAACCTTTTGATGTTTACTGTCAGCTAGAAACAGATTCTCACGGATGGACAGTGATTCAGAGAAGGTTTGACGGCTCTCTTGATTTTTATCGGACATGGAATGATTACAAGCATGGATTTGGTGATTCAAGCAAAGAATTCTGGTTGGGAAATGACAAAATTCATCGTTTGACGAAAAAGAAAAATATGATGATCCGTTTTGATCTTGAGGACACAACTGGAAACAAAGAATATGCTGAATATGATTCATTTTACATTGGCGATGAAAAAAGCAACTATCTTGCAAATGTTGGAGCATACAGTGGAACTGCCGGAGATTCGTTCAATGTAAATGGTCGGTTGTTTTCTACTAAAGACAGGGAGAATGACGTTTGGACGGGAAAATGTGCAGTGTCGTTTCACGGAGCTTGGTGGTAGCTACGACCGATGTCATCGCTCTAACCTCAATGGGAGATACTTGAATGGAAATCACAAGTCATATGCAAATGGGGTGAATTGGAGAACATGGAAAGGTTATCATTATTCATTGAAAAAGACCGAAATCAAAACAAGACCGAAAATTTAAGTAATCGACATGGTAGAAGCAAACTCGATATATATGAAGATAATTTAATTGAAACCATTAACGACGACTAATCAAAATAAAGAAGAAAACAGATTAGGCAGATTAATTGAAATAGCTTTTTATTGAGTCTTGATATGTATACAAAAGTACAAAATATCCACGAAGTTCATGCTAAACTTAAAACTTCATTCCATGCCAAGTTTCATACTGAAAAACAGATGGGCGACGAGGATTTAGTTTGGATTTTAAATCTTTTTTGCCGAAGGGTAAAAAATGTTTGTCTCATTTCCGAGTACTGCTTGTACAATTACTTATGTGAAAGTTTCCGAAAGTTTGCTGTTCTTTTATCATATTCAAGTTTTGTATCTCAGTCGACTTTGTGAAACGCTTTACTCCTGTCATTGGCTCGTAAACCTCCTTTCTTAGGGAATGATAGTATCGTATAGAAAATAAGGTTAATATAAAAATATGAATATGGTCATTGTCCTACTCTAACGTTTTTTTTAGTAAGCTCACAATCAAGAAACTTACCCTCTAAATACGTGCACGCTGTCAATAATTGAAAACATGACTATGTTGAAAATATCAGTGAAAACGGATTGTACGGTAATCGAGTCCCTGCCGTATGTTTTCTTTCCAGCTTAGCGGACAGCTTAGCGCCATCCAGTTATAGTAAACTAACTGGTCATGTATGTCATTGCATGCAACGCAAGCTTAAGAAATATATCCAGGAGTTCTTTTTCTGAAACTTGCGCTTGGACCAAATAACTTTTAAATCCGCAAATTTAGTCCTCTTTGAAACGCTCATGAAACATATTATAGAATGTGTTCAAAGCCATTAGCCCTACATATACTCATAGTTCTTGATAGATAGCCATAGATCAATGCTGCTCTTTGCATCAAAGAATACAAATTTTAAATAATCGTAAAGTTTACAGCCAAAGATGCAAGCCCAAAGAAAGCGAAAGGAGGAGGTTGAGGAGCCATTACGTTTGAATAAGTGGGGACAAGGGGGAGGAAAGTAGAAACCAGCAAGAAGCAGAGGGGATCAGCGTGAAATCAGAGGCATAAAGAGGTAACAAAGTGACAATCGGACGGGAAACAGGGGGAAGAAATCAAGAACTAGTGAAAATTAGGGACCATGCACACGAGCAATGAAACTTTCTTTCTAAAAGCAACAGAGAACACTCATCAAAATCATAAATCCCTCAGTTTACTTCTTACTTTTGTTATAGATAACTAAAGCCTAGCGCACACTATCGACTTTTATCGCAAGCGACTGCGATTTTCGTCGCTAGTGACTATTAAAATCGCAGGTCTGCGGGTAAATAGAATGCAAGATATTGTCGCCAGCGACAAAAGTAATTATCTAGCATGCTAGATATTTTCTCTTGTCGCCAGCGACTAAAAACAGACAATCGCTTGTGTTCGGAGTGCAAAAACAAATTTGAGGTTAATGAATAAAATAACCAGAAGCTTAAACATTTTTTAAGATAGCTAACGAAAGATGACAAGATATTTGCTATCGACTATATATTCGACTGCACTTTCAAGCAGTCATCATCAGAGTAACGGTTTTACAAATTCAACGGTTAAAGTTAAGAATTTAAAATTTAATTATTTAATTGTTGTCATGGTAATTGATATATGACAACTCCAAAGAAGAACCGGAAACAATAATGACGTAATGATAACAAATGTTTTAATTAAATAGTTTTAACGGAATGGATTTGTCTTGCGAATTCAACGACGGTTTCAGCTTCTTGATCTCCAATGCCTCTGATATTTTACGTTGATAGTAATTGCGATGATTTTTAGATAGCAACGTGAAATTGTTCAATTTTACTGTATCATGACCTGACTCAGTTGAGTGTTTAAAAACATGCGAATTGTTGTCTCTACCGCTATGATCTTTCATTCTTTCACTTAATCGTCTACCAACCTCTCCTACGTATGATTGAGTGCAATTTTCATTTGGACAATCTACTTTATATACAAGGTTGTGCTGATGTTCATAGTTAGTTTTATCTTTAATATTAAAATGAGAACTCAATTTTGTCCCTGTGAATATGACCTTTACCTTTTGGTTATCCAATGTAGATTGATTTATTGTTCTTTTCAAAGACTTGATTATGTTTTCTCCTTCTTTACCTTTGTAAGGCAGTATAAGCATATTATTTTTAGTTTCAAGAACATTATTCGCATGCTCACCATTTCATCACTGCGTGCCTGTTCAGACTCAACTTGCTCTTTTATTTGCGAAATCAGCCATTTTGGATATCCGTTAATATCTTTAAAAACCTTAAGTAAATGATTGAATTCTTCATTACGATACTCTACCGTGGAACATATATTGAACGCTCTATGGAAAAGGGGTTTTAAGAGTGCTTCTCTTCCATGATATAGGCGCGAATGATTGCCAATGCAAATAAACATCATTATTTGTTGGTTTCCTAAACACAGTCGTTCCTAGGATATCATTAGAACGGATGAGTAGAACATCGAGAAAAGAAATTTTGCAATTTTGTTCTTCTTCATGTGTGAACTTTATTTTCTGATGGAAACTATTTAATTGTGAGATCACAAATTGAATTGAATCACTTTTGATCAATGTGAAGGTGTCATCGACGTATCGTTTCCACGGGAACATGTGTTGTGATAAATTAGGCATCAAAGATCTTTCTAAATCTACCATGAATATGCCGGCTAGCACTGGTCCATGAGGGGAACCCATCGCTACACCATCATTCTGTTTGTATATCATATCATTGTATGTAAAATGAACGTTTTTTGTACAGAGTAATAGCAAGTTCTTCAAATCTTCCTTACCTATATTGGTACTGATTTCTTGGTTATCATGATTCTTTTGAGTACAAGATCAATTGTATAATCAAGTGGAACATTTGAAAATAGAGAAGTGACATCGAATGATACAAGTTTATAGTTTTGTGGAATCTTTAGTGTCTTAGTGTATTTAATAAACTCATTGGTGGAACTTACAGTATATTCGGAGGTACTTAATGGTGACAAGAGTTTTGCTAGATATTTCGCCATATGATAAGATGCAGTGCCAATATTTGAAATTATGGGTCTAATGGGAAGATTATCAACCGTATCACCTTCTTTCAATTTATGTATTTTTGCTGTACCGTAAAACTTTCCTGGTGCTGATCCAGTAGGGTATAGTTTTTTAAATTCATTTTCTGGAAGATTATTCTTTATTTTCCTCAACGCATTCTGTATTTTTCTTTCAATTGTCGATGTTGGATCTTTTTTACATTTATCAAATTGGCCACTATTAAGCAATGATAAACATTTTTCTGTGTACTTTGTTTTATCTAAAATTACCACACCTCGACCTTTATCTTGTTTTAAAATGAGTATATCAGGATTACATTTAAGTTTGTTTATTGATGTTTTATATTTGTAAGGCACTTTGACTTTTCCGTATTTTTCACAAGTTGACAAAAGTTTAGTTTTAATTCTAGTCAAATCACTGTCAGGGATATGAGATAGATTCTTTAGTAAGTTTTGGTAAAATTGTTCAAACTCTGCTTCTAATGCCGTTAAACTGACTGAAGTAGGAACATGATGGTCTAAACCGAACGAGAGGGCAATTTCCTCATCTTTACTTAATGTGTACGACAACATGTTATGGACGGTATGTTTGAGATATGAGAATTGAGAGATGATAATTAATGATATCTTAGGAACGACTGTGTATAGGAAACCAACAAATAATGATGTTTATTTGCATTGGCAATCATTCGCGCCTATATCATGGAAGAGAAGCACTCTTAAAACCCTTTTCCATAGAGCGTTCAATATATGTTCCACGGTAGAGTATCGTAATGAAGAATTCAATCATTTACTTAAGGTTTTTAAAGATATTAACGGATATCCAAAATGGCTGATTTCGCAAATAAAAGAGCAAGTTGAGTCTGAACAGGCACGCAGTGATGAAATGGTTTCAAGCAATACCGTAGAAGAGCATGCGAATAATGTTCTTGAAACTAAAAATAATATGCTTATACTGCCTTACAAAGGTAAAGAAGGAGAAAACATAATCAAGTCTTTGAAAAGAACAATAAATCAATCTACATTGGATAACCAAAAGGTAAAGGTCATATTCACAGGGACAAAATTGAGTTCTCATTTTAATATTAAAGATAAAACTAACTATGAACATCAGCACAACCTTGTATATAAAGTAGATTGTCCAAATGAAAATTGCACTCAATCATACGTAGGCATAATAATAATAATAATAATAATGAAATCAAGACCAGTATCTCCACAGAGTGGCTCTTCACCTGGCCGCTAAAACTAAAATTACAGGTTTTACAATTAAAAAATAATGAAAATATTTAAAATTAAGAAAGTTGTTAAAATCATTGATATTCAAACTAAAAGTCTTTCCGCTGCTGCTATTTTTAGGATGTTGCGCGTTTGTGATGAAAATTGCGCGGATGATTTGGTTTTTCTAATTTCTGCGGGCAGTTTATTAAAAAGTTCTGCCGCATCGTTCCTGAAGATATTCGAAGTGCTTGTTGACGTCGCGATAAGTGGTGCATAATTTGACCTTAAGTTCCTGGTATGTTCTTTCAAAGAAATTTCAATATACTCGGGCTTATGTCGATCGCTAAGGTACTTAAAAGTAAGTTTCATGAGGTGCCAGTCTCTGCGCTCTTTCATTGGTAGCCAACCGAGTGTGATCACATCTTTCTCTTTGGCGTACCGGCCTAATACAAAGCTTGCAGCAGCATTTTGAACCTTCTGCAGTCGTTTTAGGAGTCGCAGAGGAAGAGGCCGAAAAATAGCGTCTGCGTAGTCCATCTTAGATAAAACAAGGAGCTCAGCAACTTGTCTTTTTAATTTGAAAGGCATAAGATTTTTGAATTTTCGTAATATGGACAAGGTACTGAAGCATGAAGATGTTACTTTGGCTATATGGTCATCCCATGACAGATGTTCGTTCAAGGTTATACCAAGCAATTTACTACAATGTTCTCGTTCAAGATGTTTAGCCCCAATTTTTAGAACAGGACTGTAGCTTTGAAGACTGTGTTTCTTTGAAAGCTGATTTGTGCTCATAACCATAACCTTCGTCTTCTTTGGATTTAGAGCCAGATTTGTGGATGAAGACCAAGAAATTAACTTTTCAAGATCCTCATTTAAGGCAGTTTCGAGAGATGGTAGTTCTTTTGGCCTTCCGTGCGCAAGTATAGTTGTGTCGTCAGCATATTGAAAGCAAGGTAGTTGGATTTTGTCTTGGAGGTCAGCGACATACAAGTTGAACAAGACAGGGCCTAGAATTGATCCTTGTGGCACTCCAAAGGTCGTTAACTTCAGTTCTGATGCTTTATCGTCTACCTGAACAAATTGATAACGATTGTCCAAGTAGTTCAGTAACCACTTGAGAAAGCAGTTGGAGAATCGAAGTGCATGCATCTTTTGTATCAAGGTCTTATAGTCGATTGTATCAAATGCCTTTGAGAAATCTGCCAGAACCATCAGGGTAATCTCTCCCTTTCCCATGGCTTGCATGATCATGTCTTTTATTCCAAGCAGTGCTGTAACTGTAGAATGGCCTTTTCTGTACCCACATACTCTTTCATAAAGAAGTTGCTCTTTGTCGATAAAGCTCACAATTTGTTTCATAACTACCCGTTCAAAGATCTTTGACAGAACCGGTAAGATGGAAACAGGCCTGTAGTCGTTCATGCTTTTAGGATCATTAATTTTAGGAATTGGAGAGATGCGAGCTGTCTTCCATTGTAATGGGAAAGTTGATTTCGAAATGCAGGAGTTGATAATGTGACATATTGGGGAAGCAAGGTATTCTGCAACTGGTTTGATAAATTTGGCGGGGATCTGATCTGGACCTGTTGAGCAATCGCTTCGTAGAGATTTCAGTTCGGCTAAAATTTCCTTATAGCTGACAGGACCTAAAACAAAACTGTTGTCTTGGCATGGTAAATCATCTACGAGTTTGAAAATATTTTCGATGTTAACTGGTGAACATTCTAGTGTTCTCTGTGCTGTGCTATTGAAGTGGTTATTAAGCTCGTTGACATCCGCTTCTATTGGTTGTGGGCTAGGATTCAATACCCTGTGAATAGTTTTCCAGACTTCTTTTGATCGCTTCGATGACAAAGCTGATTTCAAAACTTGCGTTTCGTCTCCTTAATTGTTGTTTTAAGTTGATTCCTGACTTTTCGGAAAGCTTGCCAGTCCTCATTTGATTTTGTTCTGTGTGCTCTATGCCTAAGGTTGTCTCTTTGTTGTTGTAGAGATACAATATTTATATCTTTCAACCAAGGGGCTGGAGGTCGCGTTACTTTAGTTCTTTTTAAAGGTGCATGCCTGTCTATACATTCTTTGATTAATTTGTTTAGATATTCTATCTTATCATTTATCTCATCTGTAGAGTAAATAACGCTTAACGGCAACCCGGAGAAATCGCTTATGTATGATGTACTAGAAAACTTCTTTTCATTTCTTATATATTTGAACCTTGGCTCATATCTGTTCACTCTTATATTAATGCAAGCGTATGGGGCATCGTGGTCACTTATGTGGCTGCATGGAAGCACATCTGTGAAAGTGACCCTTGGGGGCTATTTGATATTATATGGTCAATTAGTGTGCTCGAGTTGTTAGTCGCCTTCGAGTTAGCTTTGAGACATGCTGATGCAGGTTTAATGCCTTCAGCATTCCGGTATATTGCCTTTTTTGACCAAAGTGATTCTTGTTAACTCCTTTCAGTTACATTTGAAAATGTTATGGAAAGTTATGTTTACGTTCTTAACAATTTATTTTGGACGGAAATTCCCTTTGGTTTCTCATTTCCCATTCCATGAAATACAGTTCAAAAAAGTTGACCTTGTTATTCAATAATGTGGTTTTTTTCAGCTGAAAGATATTATTTCACTTTTTGCAAAACGGAAGAAAATTTTGTTATGTTAATAATATAAGGCAAGACGGAAATAGTTTTCAGCAGCCTTTAAAATTAAAAATGAAGTCAACAGAAAATAGACAGGACAGATCCTGTTATTTAAAAGACTCACTTGGAAAATGGCTTCATATGCTGGTGTTGATAATTGTTGTATTAGAAGCAATTCAGATCAGAAATGTTGAAAATGAAACGTTTAACGAAATCAAAACATTAAAACTAAAACAGAAGAAACTGGAGGAAAAAGTTGAATTACTGAATTTTGCTGAAAAAACTGCAAAATATGGAAAGATGATATTCGATGAAATAAGAAAGAATGGAAGAATAAGAAGACATGTACCAAGTGAACAGCATATGTTAAACATGATAAGCAACGTTTTCAAGAAATTGTTATTGGCTGATTTCAAATATGCATCTCAAATTAATAACACTAAAACTGTCTGTTGTTTACCCGGAGAAAAAGGTGACAGGGGACCAAGAGGTAAATATGGACCTCGTGGATACAAAGGCTCAAAGGGAGACACGGGAAATTCTGGCGTGAGAGGCGAAACAGGTCCACAAGGACCGAGGGGTGTTAAGGGAGTGAGAGGAGAAAAGGGGGACAGAGGAATAAGTGGGAAATCCATTGAAAAGCCAAAAATTATCAGCAGCTTTGAAAACATTATCAAAGTTCGTGAATCAGAAAATCTAACATTGTACTGTGAAGCAACTGGAAATCCCAAGCCAGATATGAAATGGGAAATACCATTCAACAAAGCAAACAACAAATACAGATTTCACGGAAAGGGTGGTTTGGAAGTTACAAATATTCACAGATCTGACAGTGGTGTCATTCGATGCATTGCAGAAAACATTTTAGGCAAAGACATTGCCGAAACCAGACTTGATGTTCAATTCAAGCCTCGTGTTTATCTTCCAATGAAAGTTGCAACAACAAATGTTGGCTTAAAGTTCCAAGTTGCTTGCAATGCTAGTGGAAATCCGCAACCTGTGATTACATGGAAGAAAGCATTTGGCTCTATTCGTGGTAATCAAATAACTTCAAATGATGGAAATTTGTTGACGCTTCAGTTTAAAAAGCCTGATGTTATGGACAGTGGAACCTATATCTGCTCTGCAAGAAATGAACTTGGCCAATCAACAGAATCTATTTTGATACAAGTGATTTCCGATGAAAACTGCTCAGAGTTAAAAAGAAGCGGACGCCTAAAAAGTGGAGTTTATGCGATTCGTCCAGATAACGGACAACCTTTTAATGTTTATTGTGACATGCAAAGAGAAACCCATGGATGGACAGTGATTCAGAGAAGGTTTGATGGCTCTCTAGACTTTTATCGGACATGGAATGATTACAAGCATGGATTTGGTGATTTAGGCAAAGAATTCTGGTTGGGAAATGACAAAATTCATCGTATGACAAAAAAGAAAAATATGATGATCCGCTTTGATCTTGAGGACACCAATGGAAACAAAGCATATGCTGAATATGATTCATTTTACATTGGTGATGAAAAAAGTAAGTATCTTGCGCATGTTGGAGCATACAATGGAACTGCAGGAGACTCATTTACGGTAAACGGCCAACGGTTTTCCACAAAAGACAGGGATAATGACATTACAACTGGAAATTGTGCAGTGTCTTATCACGGTGCATGGTGGTATAGTAATTGCCATCTCGCCAACCTCAACGGGAAGTATCTGAATGGAAATCATAAATCATATGCGAATGGAGTGAATTGGCAGACATGGAAAGGTTATCATTATTCATTAAAAAAAACTGAAATGAAAATAAGACCAAAAATTTAAGTCATTTTCAAAATCCAGACAAACGAGGTGATGTTCATCTAGCTACATGATTAAACAGTTAATCACTTAAATTTTATATTTGTTTTTGTCTTATTGAATATAGTTTGTCGAAGTAGGGCTACTTTAATTTTTGATTATACACTCCAAGGAAAACAATGCTTGTCATGTTCTTAGAATTTTGTAGGACAAGGTTCGCTTATCTTTTAAATATTACTATAAACCTTCTTTCTGTCTCTCTTGTTATAATCTCACTTCGTTCTCAAAGATATCGAGAGATACCTGAAAATTGTTAAGCAATGTACTTAATTGCAAAGTAGAACTTTTTGGATTGATGTAGAATTATGAATTGTTGAAAAAATTAGAGATGTTGTGACGGGTTGGTACGACTGGTTTCAACCTGACAGTCCCACTAAGTGAATGAAGTGATAGGCTTTGATAGTCTACCTGAATCGGGAAAATGGCAATTGGCAGGGACACTTAGAGAGCCCCGTCCAGAGAGCACAGTTTCCAGACCGAGCTGTAGTGGCTATTTTAGTGTGGCCTTTGCCACTCTTCGCAATCTTCGATTTTAAAAACGTGGTCTTGGAATTTTCAAAATGATGCCAAGAAAAAGTTTTTTAATGAACAAGATCAAAATGGACACTGTTAACTCCGGGGGAAGTTTATATTTTTAAATATAGATATTTATATTTATAAATATACTACTTTTTTGTAGTGAAATTTGTTACTACAAATATAGATTTTAATTTGTCAATGCTAATTTAGCTTTTTGGCTAAGGTTTTTTCACTTTGTTAAAATGTACTATGAAGATATTATACATACATACAAGTTTGTCCCCTTACAGAAACGCTCAGAGACTGTCTTTTGCTTTATCACTTTAGTGTTGGCATGTATTGCTCTCTTTAAACAAATCCCAGCTGCACTACTTGGACCAATAGAAGGGGAACAAAGGCAGTAACCTGTGCGAAAGATTAAGGGCCGATAATAGCTATTTTCTTGTGTTTCAGGAAGAAGATGAAGTTCGCAATTTTCAAAGCAAAACTCATCTCTTAGAATGAATATGAAATAATGCGAAGTTTTTTTTATTTAAAATGTTGAAAACTGTTTTTCAAAAATCGATTGATGGGTCGTTTATTTTCATGACATACCATAATTTAGCTCCTCAAAAGGAAAAAAAAAATTACCATTGAACTAGAACGGGAGATGTACAGTAGTCGCAGGGGAGAGAGAATAAAGAGGCATTTGGTGATTTAAAGAAACCGAAAGAAATCGCCGGCAATATTGTAATACAGCTACTTTTTAGGACTATATGTTTCATTAAAATGTATTTCTATTTCCATTTTTCTCGTATTTTCTAGAATCATCTTTAGGTTTTTTGTTAGATTTACTGTGCATTTAGCACATTACGTAATCGCATTTTCTAGGTATCTTAGTTGCGTCATGCATAGTTAGTCAGCATTCCGTTCTATTGTTCCCATTGTTATCACGTATTACTTGTTTTACTTCGTTAATGCACTGTCATCATTACTTCCTTGTATTTTAGGTAACATTGCATATTTGTTTATAACTTTTCTAGATTGTTCTGTCATGCTTAGTCAGTAATTTATCCGTATATATTTAGCCTGTATTTTAACTGTAATTCAGAGAGATCAGAGGAGAGAGAGAGTTTAGGGAGAGCGTGTGGATTCAGACTGAGAAGATGTAGCTGAATGGACTGAGGAGTCTAGGTTAAGTAGGCCGAGGCAAGGTACTTGAGAAAGATCTTGCCGAGGTGCTGTTGCTGTTTATTGTGTATTTTGTGACTATGTAGTTAGTCATCGTTTTTCAGGACATGGGAGCCTGAGTGTTATTTAACTGTTTGTGCTGCACTTGAGAAAGGTGGCGTTTAACATGTTGTTCTGTCGTTTACTTAACCTTGTACTTTGATGTTTATGAACATTGGAATCGATACAGCTCTGGAAATATTGGTATCTCTCTCATCGTCATTTCTTGTCTTGTATTTTGATGTTGGTTATCGGCTATACCGCTCGGCCAGCTAAACAACCAGATTACATTTGGTGTCAGGTGCGGGATTAAAAGCCATATATGGATAGCTGACGTATGGAACACACAGAATTTTACATTATGGCTTATGGCACTGGAAACAGGTCACGATCCCAAGAAAACGCCACTGATGAAATCAAGTTTTACAAAGATACAGAAGGACAATTACTCAAGCAAGTTAGATGGTAAAGTACATTTTACACTGCTCTGACATTGAAATTCGATCAGATTTGTATGCGAAGGCGACGTATATCTTGGCGATGCTTTAAGACAACGAACACCCTTCATATGCTGCTCATTTGTTTACATTTTTGTAAGAGAGCATGGATTCTGAACAGGAAGGCGACGATAACTTGTCATTTTGTGATTAAAGATTTCGAACACCCTGAAAACCTTGCTGAATTCATCATGATGTATCAATGTTCTTTTTTTTCTTGGTAAGATGCTTGAGCTTTATTTAACTGGACCTGTCGTAAAATTTAAGAAATCGTCGTATTGGACCATTAAATGATTATTTACCGGATTGTCGTTTACTGTAGTTTTATTATACGCTTATTTGTACACTTTAGAATCGAGGACGATTCCTTTTATTTGATGGGGAGGTATGTAATACAGCTACTTTTTAGGACTATATGTTTCATTAAAATGTATTTCTATTTCCATTTTTCTCGTATTTTCTAGAATCATCTTTAGGTTTTTTGTTAGATTTACTGTGTATTTAGCACATTACGTAATCGCATTTTCTAGGTATCTTAGTTGCGTCATGCATAGTTAGTCAGCATTCCGTTCTATTGTTCCCATTGTTATCACGTATTACTTGTTTTACTTCGTTAATGCACTGTCATCATTACTTCCTTGTATTTTAGGTAACATTGCATATTTGTTTATAACTTTTCTAGATTGTTCTGTCATGCTTAGTCAGTAATTTATCCGTATATATTTAGCCTGTATTTTAACTGTAATTCAGAGAGATCAGAGAGAGAGAGAGTTTAGGGAGAGCGTGTGGATTCAGACTGAGAAGATGTAGCTGAATGGACTGAGGAGTCTAGGTTAAGTAGGCCGAGGCAAGGTACTTGAGAAAGATCTTGCCGAGGTGCTGTTGCTGTTTATTGTGTATTTTGTGACTATGTAGTTAGTCATCGTTTTTCAGGACATGGGAGCCTGAGTGTTATTTAACTGTTTGTGCTGCACTTGAGAAAGGTGGCGTTTAACATGTTGTTCTGTCGTTTACTTAACCTTGTACTTTGATGTTTATGAACATTAGAATCGATACAGCTCTGGAAATATTGGTATCTCTCTCATCGTCATTTCTTGTCTTGTATTTTGATGTTGGTTATCGGCTATACCGCTCGGCCAGCTAAACAACCAGATTACAATATCTATCCGTCAAAAGCAGTACACAGAAAACAACGAAATCCAAGAGGAGGTGAACCTGATTTCACGCGATTGTCGAGATGATACGGAAACCAGCAATTGGACAAACCCACGCATCCAAATATTCAGATTAAACGTCGGTTGAATAGATTATACTGCTGCTTGGTAGTAAGATGATAAATAAAAGCATTTTTAATGCAAAGAAAGTTGTTACTCACAGAAACAACTGTCTTCCACTCCTGTCCGACGCACAAAAAAAATTACTTGACAGCCAAAAATTTGAAAGGAATTGCTGTTGCAGGGGCAAGGCCACGTTTAAACTTTTGGTTTAGAAATCTGCCTACATTGAGGCGAAAACCAGAGTTGTATATAAAGAAAGTAGCTTTTCCCCCTTCAAATTATTATATTTGTTTTAACTTTTCATCTTCTTTTATTTCGGATATAGGTTTAATGAGCAATAGCCGTGATCGGAACATTGGATGTGCCATTAACAGAGGGCTTT